>JAQGAO010005674.1:0-13286 GCA_034697705.1 Ommatoiulus sabulosus
TCAGTATAAAATGCACTGTTCTCAGTATGATTTTACTGATATCAGTATATTTTCATACTGATCCTTCAACCAGGGAAGGCAAAAATAGTCAGTTGTAGCTGTATACATTATGTTGTAGCGTTTGTAGCGTGCAAATAAGGCAATTAACAACCGTATACAAATAATTATAGTGTATAGACATGCATTTTAGTCTGGGATACAACTTACCTCCACAGGCTCCTTCCAAGAAGCACCAACTCCCGAAGCCCTAACAATTGCAACTGTTAGACCTTTGTTTCCGTTTAATACTAGATTCTCGGATAGTCTTTTGGTATAGGCGTAATTAGAAGGGAATATGTTTTTCACCCTGTCAATAATGGCCGTAAGTTCGTTGTCATTTCTATTTTTAAACAAAAAAAAACAAAAAACAAAACTGTTTATTTGAACAATGCGCATATCACTGCATAGGACAAATTTATACCTTAGTTTATTTTTTTAAATTTTTTTATAATTGAAGCGCAACTTTATATACTGTACATGTACATCATGTACTGCACTATCAGGAAGATGTACCTGTTTGAAACTGTTGGGTAGCTAGCATGGAGTAACGTGATTTTTACTGACCAGATAAAGCAGAATCTAACTAAATTCTTTAAATATTCCTGTAATATAGGCATTTTTACTAATTAGTCATCTCAGGTGATGTACAGTGTAAATTCGGTACACGTGTAAATACATATCGAATGCACAGCCTGTAAGTCTGAACGATTTTTTGAATAGATTTCTAAATATCTTGGGAGAAATCTCATGTGTTTAATCAATGTAATTTACATGAAAATTAACAGGATGTTACAGATGTCTTGCGAGCATTCCATTGTTGACCAACCTATATACTGTATGCCAAGTAACTACAATTTTTTATTTTCTAGGACGGATAAAGCTTATCTTTTCAAGCTTTCTGACATTCTCAGAAATCGAGTGATAATATAGTTGGGCTATCAATTCTTATCACTTATCCCTAAATTACTTGGCAATTTTAGGCGTGTCCGAAAAGTCAAGCTCATTTTTCTGAACATTTTACAAACCATGGCTTTTAAAAAAGGATATTTCAAACTGAAAGAAATTAGACTTTATTTAGGTTTTTATAATTGACAAATTGAAACATTTCATTTCTCTAAATTCACATTCTAAAAAACAGAACTTTTTGAACATGCCGTATTTCCAGATATAACTTTCCTCGTGTATGACCGGCTTAAGAAAATTAAAGTTGATTTGTTCCATCCTCGAGTAGTTGGGTAGATATCAGGTAGTCTAGATTAAAATTATTCCATAACAAATCTTATTTTTTAAAAATATCCAAGCCCAAAATTTTTAGCCTATGCCTTTATCAGATGATAGATGTTAATTTTACATACAGTATATTCATTCATGCTGCATGTGCTTAAAAAGCTAGAATCCTAAAGTAGACGCCCTGCATTCCTATAGCGCCTTCATATGAACTTTGCATTAACTTCCAAAAATGTGATCAATTTCTTACCTGGGTGAAGCACCGCATATTCCTAGTACACAATTTAGCCAGGCGAATTTGAGATTGACAGAGAGATGACGAAATTGAAGGATCCGCGTCCCAAAAAGCCCCTGTCTGCGTTTGGAGAGAACTGCTGAGTGTGTCGAAACGCCTCTGCTCCACGGCCATTTCATACTGCAGACACGAGATCAGTTGCAATAAATCCTAGATGAAATGAACAAAAATTGCTAATCAATTTAAGCTAGATACGGAGATATTCGACGACATATCGTAAATCTGCAACCGTGGGATAACTTTGGCACACCCAAAATTTCTAAAACTGCAGCCACGTAATTTCATAGAAAAAAAATCCCCTAGCAAAGGGAAAATTTCACGCTATCTGCAAACGATTAGCATATTCAAATAAAAAGATAAACGTTCCTCGTAATGTTATTTAGGTGCGTATAAATACGCGAGAACTGTTGCGGCGTCCATTTTTGAAGATTTAAAAAGAATTTAAAATTAATCATAACACTTATCTTAACACTAAATGCCTAATATCCAATATTGCATCATTAAATGATGCAATTTTTTTAATTTTCGCTATAGCCAATACAAGTGAAAGAAATACTGATGGGGTTGAAACTCTAACTGGCAGTAAAAATGACAATTTTCGAATATTATTCCAATCATTTAATAACTTCATTAAAACATCATAACCCCACCAGATTCTTCATGTGATGTCACAGTGGTTTGGATAGATTTTCACCTTTAGTACTGATAATACAGTATACTACATTTCATTTTTAATTATGCTTGTTTAAGGTCCACTTGCCCTATAGTATTAAACAACGTGATACATTTTCTATTCAGTTAAAAATGTTTAAAAATGTTCAAGTGAAAGTGGATTTTATCTACATTTCGTTAAACAACTATAAAAATTGATGATTAGCTATATTATTCTGAAATTACTAGAGGTTTTGTGAATGCACCACCATGACGGCGCCTGCAGCCATAGTCCATGGCGAAAACTGCATTTTGACAATGTTAGAATGTTGCAAAACTAAAAGAATTTTTTGTCAATGGCTGGCACGTACAGTATATCTTACAATACATTTTCTTATTCAAATGACTATAACGAAGCCGTTTAAGAACTTATCCAGCAAAATTGAAAGAAAAGTGCCACTTTTTCCATATGAATAACGTATTGTCCTTCAGCTTGAAGGTAACTTTGCAATTAATGGGTCAATTCTTGCCAATTTTAAATCACTTCTGCATAAGCGATGAAAAGTTTATTTAAATGAAGTTCATGAATTAAAAGGTTTATGAAAGCCAATAGAAAAAAAATGAAATGACTATAGTCACTGAGTTTTAAAAAGAATTTTTACTGTGAAAAAAAGTTTTAGGCATAAAGTTAAATATTTTCAATAAAATTTGTAATACAGTTAAAGGAGGTAAAAATCAAGGAAATGTGAATTTCACATTTACCAATTTTCCACGTATTAATTTAATTTTTTTTTTTTAAAAATCATAAATTTAAAAAAGCTCAACTAGGGATTAATACACGCAGCATTAGGTAAAAAATAAAGGTGTTTTAAAATTGCATTTACCATTTGCAAATAACATTTAAAATTGTCGCGAGGAAAATTTATAATAGGAAATTCACAATTCCCCTGTAGAAAAACATTTTTACAAAAACAAATGTTAATGCCTAAAACTATTTCGCCATAAATCCCATGAGGAACGCGCAGCAGGTAAGCCCTCTTATGATCACATAACAGAAGTTGCAAAAGCAACGCCTAATATGTGTAATATTAAAAATCGCACTTGAAATGGTACGATTTCTATTTTGTTCCAAAACTTTTTTTCAATTAACATACATGCAGACATGGAAATATTTCAAAGCATTTGAGGAAAGTGCGAGGGAGAACAGTTGCTGGGTTTAGCATTCTGGTCCAAAAGCCACTATGCAGAAAGTTTCAGAAACATAAGTCCTACCCTGACATCCAGCCGTGTAATTCCATCCTCAAAATCCTGATCCGACGCCGTCAGAAGCTGCCTGACAGCAACACTGCATTCCGGAGGGGCCTTCATGGCGTCCGAGCTGGAGCTGGTCATCTGCAAGAAGCACGAACGTCAGAACCGTTTACGGAACGCTGCATTTTTTAACACCCTCACAACACACGTGCCCAGCATCGACACGGTTAGGTGTGGTCCAGGGCGGGGTACGCAACTGCACAACACCTCTGTATAACGGCAATGCCAGTTGAATTTAACCCATTTTTAAGATATCCGTTGTGTCCAGCCGTTCCACCCAAGTCAGGTATTCGACGCCTATAGCCCACGCCCGGCAATTACCAGCCTACCTGTTTCACTCGTTCTTCAAGAATTTCAGATGCTCGACCAATTTCCCCGAAAGGGCTATGCTCCTCGTCGAGGTTATGCGCATTTTGGAAAGCTACCAAGCTCGAGGAACGTTGGCAGCAACCAATGTCAGTTGTTGTTATTGATTTGATAACGAGTCGATAAAACACCTACAGAAAAACTGGTCTGGGCCAGATGGTTACTTCCTCTGGCCGCAGATGAAGCCAGATTATACTTTTCATATTTTATTTAAAAAAAAAACATACAAGTTAAGTTTTTGTGCCCGCTACCTGGCGGCGCAATTTATGAATCAAAAGTTGAAGGTCTGGAAACTTCCAGAGACACGACAGCAGCACATAGCGAACGATTGGCCTTTTGATTGAAATTTACATGGATGTTCTATCAATTACAGTTTCGTTGAACTTTCAAGGAGTTTCATTAAAAAATTTCAAGTATCGCTGATTTTTCTTGCTAGTTTCGTGGTGAGCGCTGCTTTCCGGTTCAATTTCAGAAGAACGATCAAAGTCTCAAAGATGTCTGATCATTCATTTACAAACAGATTTAAATCTCAATTTTGCAAACATGTTTTAATTTCTCGACATTTAAAGAACATGTATTTACTATAGTTAGCACGTCTTCAGCAATTGTTAATGAACAATGTTTACTTGTATAGACAGACTAAAAAGTCACCGATCGGATGCTAGTGGAAACGACTGGACTAAAATATCAAACTACTGTAACTTCAAATTCTAATAATTTTAAACTTCGTCAATTTTACATGCCCTTGAGATAAACTTTTCTTTTGCAGTCATAACCTGTCTTCCCCCACGAAAACTGTAAACTAGCAGCATTTGGTAGATCACGTGTTCAGCGCTAAATACAGTATATGCTGCAACGTACGGGACGGGAAAAAAAGGATTTAAATCTCGTGTTTATGCCTCATTATAACTTTGTGGGAAATTACGTGTGAGGTAATCCCCTGACATACATTTGCGAAATGAATGATTATTATATTTGAGCGCATGGCTAGCCGGCGGTCACAAAGAATGAAGACATTATATCCAACACGGGACACTCGATTGCATCGATTAACGATCATTGTATTGTAATCATTAAGTCGGGTACACACTAGCCTCCAAACCAAGATTAAACACCACAAACCCAAAACTTTCAACGTGAACTAGTTTCTATAAAAAATTAATATAAACTAGTTTTGCAAAACCTTGCACACTTCAACAAACCATAGTGACAAAACTCAGCAGACTACAGAATAAGATACCGACTTCAAAACACGATAGATACGATATGCTGTCGTCTGCAGTATCATCGATATCTTGCAGACGAAGTGTTGATAGCAGCGCCACCGCCAAAAAAGTTTGGCTATTTCCCTTTCATCTCACCGCAACTCGACGTGAATGCCAAACTTAGTTTGCAAACTTGATTTTCTAGTTTTTAGTTTGGCAAAAACAGTTTGCTACGTCATTTTTTTTCGTTGCCACAAACCAGAAAAGTTTCAAGTTTGGAGTTTTTAGTTTTGGTTTGGTGATAGTATGTATACCCGACTTTAGAGATCATGTCACACTTTCTTGAAATTTTCGCGTAAAATTATGTTTTATACAAAAAGGTTTCAAGTGTGCCCTTCAGAACACTGAAAAGACTCTCGAATGACATTAAGAATGACGAAAGCATGTACCACAAATGAAAAGATAAGTTTTGTTTGACCTTTTACACGCGTGAGTTCCCACGAAGGCTTTGTCATCACGTTCTTTATTTTCTGCTAAAATTCTGGCATGGTTGTCTCAGATGCATGACTTTTACAACAGGAAACATATACTTGCATCACCGTATTTTAATATTTGTTTTTGAAAACATAGCAATTAATTCGCGGTTGTAAATTCTATTAAAATTTATCTATGCCAGTTGTTTAAATGTCAACTATTCTTATCATTACTACTACATGTATACACTGTACAAGAAGTGTCCAACAGTGCAAAACTTATTTTTCGCGATCGTCCAGCCGTTCTGCAACCTAAACTAACCACAATTTATGAGCGTTCTAAACGAACGTACTAGGGTGACAATGCTGAAGATGGAGAGACCGATGTATCGTATAATTACGTAATTTTCAGTTTTTAAATCCTTCCGAGTGGTACCACGTTTCTATAACCTCTTTTCAAGATATTGCATAATAAAATTCAACGTAATTACATGATCAACCAATGCGTAACAATACCTCACAATAGCCTTTACCTAAGGTTATAAACTTTTAGTTCTATAGCGTGAAGATGCAGGACAACATTTAAAACATTATACACGTTCTTCACGTTATGCTTCAGATCATTCATTTTAAAAAAGAATGAACTGAACAATAAATAAAGAGTATATCTGCTTCCCAAAAAAATGATACAAGATGCAGTTATGCGAGAAAAACAAAAGGCAGAATTACGTAAGAACAATAAAAGCCTTAGCAGCACCGTGTATTTTTATAGTTAAACCTGATCATGTAACCTTTATCAACATTTTACGACTATTATTCGTGTTTACGTAAAAAAAGAAAATAATTCTTAATTGTTTATATGCATTTTAAACAGAAAACATTAACGCCACATTCAGTTTTTTACGCGAAAACTGCGAATTTAGCACAACTAGCATATATATACCATCTTTTCAAATTCCATCCTGACCTAAACTTTAAGTACAGTACGTACAATGGACAATCTTGACCGTATTAGAAAAAGGCGGTACAGTATGCATATTCTGATAATGTTTCAACAGCGTAATAAAATAAAAAATAAAGCACCAGTCACTGTTGGGTGGACATTATTTTTCGCACGTTAAAAAATGTGTTAACTTGCAAGAGTAGGTTTATGCAAAATGGGTCAGATGGGTAACCTACATACTTTTTCACCAGTGAAGCTTAACCCTAGCTGCAAGAGCAAGTGTAAATCACCTTCTTAACCACTAATGAAAATTTGATACACAATAACGAGGTTGTTCAAGAAACTGGAACAGAATTCGTCTTTTGTTATTGATTTAACTTAAATGAAAACGTCATCCACAATCTACATATATACCTTTAGCAAGATACAGCATAGGATAACAACTTCATAAATAATCTGTTTAATCTATCACGTACATTTATAATAAATTAGTTCTGTCGTGACCTGACGGACATTTCCATCAGGTTATCATAGTTATCAGTTTTAAAACCATTTATCCAAAAATACAATTGTATGTTTTCACCGTAGTGATTTCGTGCCATCTACAGTTACTGTTAGAAATTCGCCTAGAACGAAATTCTTGATAGAATTTGGAAACGTTGGTTAGAAAGTCTTGTGGAATTTAAAGAAAAGTAAAATATGCAGGTGATAATGCCACACTTCCCACAAACTTGGCATGGGGTTCCTTGGCGTAGGTTTTGTTTATCACAAATGCATGAACAATGTCTCATTGCATTCAGACAACAATGGTGTCCTGTTTTTTTAATGAATGCTTGGTTTAATGTTCGTTATAATTTTGCAATTCACACATGTGCCAAGCGACCGTAAGATGAATATTACATGACGTGGCTATGCCTTTTTGGCACGGGTAGACCAAAGTCCCAAATAAAGTACCAACGTAGTTCATTTTAAGCCTTGGGTATCACAGTTTCGTCTAGAACCTGATGTTTTTGCAAAATCAAATGAGAAAAATGCCCCATTTTAACTTAACAGTGCAACAGAGTTAAAAAAAACTTTTTTTTAAAAAAATAATGTTCTAAATATTCCACAATAAATGAATTCAAGCTAAATTGTTGCAAATTTAAATTTGAATCCTGCAGGTATGTCAGTACAATGAAAACATGTACCTGTACATTTGTTGCAGTGTTGTTGTTGTTGTTGCTTTGATGGTTTTAAATGTTTTTATTGTTATCTTTCAGGCGTTTTTAAGCACTACACTTCAAATTTAGCTGACCAACTGGTGTATTGCTTTCTGCCTGTGACCTTGCGTGCAAACGCACTCCTTGGGTTGCCCAGAATGTTTTGTAATTTTCAAGAAGAGCATGCATTTTAATCCTCTACAAATTTAAATTTTTCTCTTATTTTAATAAAATAAGCACACTCGGCTTCTCTTTTCTCAATTCAATTGACTTATTTTAATAAAATAAGCCAATTCTGCTTCTCTTCGTTTCTTACTGGATACATAAGGCAAAATGTCATCATATGCAGTTATTTCCTTAGTTACCATGCACTTACATCGCAGTTATATTTATAAGTAGATATAAATGTGTACTTCAGATTTAATGATGTCAATTATCGTGAAACAGCTAGAGTAGTTAGGGAGGACAGTCATGGCCAATTTGCAGAATATCTGGCCTGACATTCACCTGGATAGTCCAAATTCGTTTAGGTATAGGTACAATAACCGAGTCGTTATGTGTGCTATGATCTAACATAGACAGAAATCAAAACAAAAACAAATCCAGAGAAAATATATTCTAAACATAAACTTGCTTTTCCTCGCTGTAATTATACGTGATTGTCGTGACAATTTAATTAGCTATCATTCTTCAATCTGTATGAGGGATTCACCAGATGGTGTACTGTAGTTTATATAGCAAATCTTGAACTTATAACTTTGAGTCACCATTCTTCTCAAATTCATAAGAAATATTTCCACGTATAGCCGTCATTAAACAGCCACCTTGTTGAGGACAAATACGATCGCTTACCTTGGCTCAACGAAATCCACCTCCTATGTCGGAGATACGGAAATACTTCGAAATTTCGACTCCCGACGTGTGTCAAACGATGACCAGAGTATTCTCATTATGACCCTGATTGTTGAGAAAGTTGCGGACAGTTTTAGAAACGTGGCCGCGGTTACGCAGATCGTGGAACGGAATTTTGGTTTCCAGTGACGCCGCCGGCGTAACCATGGCTTCCCACAAACTCTACCGTGCACTTTAACATGACTTCTTCTTCGGAATGCCTTTTGTGTATCCTTTTTGCCGACATAACTTTCAGGAATGCGTGTGTGCGCACATAATGGTTCCTCGGCCGAAAAGGTACCCGAAGATTGGCACACTAGGGGATATTGGCTTACTATGTATCCCTCCGCCTGAAAGGATTAACTGCGTCCAATCTACTTATGCCTTCTGGCAATACACCAGACAGTAAAGTATACGCAGAGCGGCACACCAATGTGTATTGGCGTATTACGTGGCCCTCATCTTGAAAAAACCATCTACATTCTTACATGGCTCGCACATGCGCATTATTGTGCTAATGAAGTTTTTTTTTTTACGAATTCTATTTTTAATGCCTAATGGCCGCGCTAGAAACGTAATTCTCTTCTTAAAGGCTTCGTAATTATAACGGTGAATAAAATAGATTAGGCGGCGAAACAGCTAAAATACCGCGCAAACAACGCACATAAGATCGCGCAATAGTTTTCCACTCCTATACTGCGCATGTGAAAGCCTGTCACGACATCTAGTGGCCGTTAAAATAATAATAAAGACGTAGTAAAATTGGTCAGTCATATGATCTGATTATTGGTATCCAAGCACGTTCGGATTTTTACAATTCGCAAATTTGCCATGAAAAAAATCACACATACATTTTTAATAATTCAGAAAAAACTGACTGATTTCCTGAAGGCGGGAAATAACAAAAAATTCGCAAACTTTAAAAACGATCAACGTATTTTAAAATAATCGCATTCAAAAAAAGTTTTATATCCTGAAAAATGATACAAAAATGTTGAGAAATTTAACAGGAATGGTTCTAATATAAGACAATGTCAGCAAAAAACCTAAACAGGGATGTTTGTTTCTATTTGTGTCTCCAAAAATGCCTGGCGAGCGTTATGCTGCTTATTAACTAATCTTTGTTTTTTTGGCAAAAACTCACGTTCAATGGTATTCCTCAAAAGTAATTCTATTATGGTAACATTGTCCAGCACACATAGGATTATTTATGCAAAGGAAACATTTGCAAGCTGTCATGACACTAATGGTCCATTCTGCAATTATTCTTTCACATGCGTTTGAAAGTAATGAAAGTAACACAAAATTCTCTGTGAAAACTCGAGCCATTTTCAGTTATGTTTCAAACCTTTTGCACCTCATAAATGAAAAATTTCTAAAAAAAATTATCCATTAAATAAATTTAATATTCCGTAATGCAAAAACATGTTGATGACAAGTCAAAGCAAGTTTCTTGCTATTATCAAATAAATAGTTCATGAAAACTCACAACTATTTCTTTTTGTGGCTATTTTTTCTAACTTGATTTGGATTCTTCATGGAATGGGTTTGCTGACCTCTAATTCCAAGTCGACCTGCCCGACTGTATACATCATTTGTTGAAAATGGAGAGTATCCTAACCGATCAAGAAATAAAATCATAATTAATTCGGAGTATCGATTCAACTTAAATTAAGAAACGATTCTCAACATAACATACCTGCAAAAAAATCTTCATTTAACGGATCAACTTTTTTTCGTGCCATATTGGAAGGCCTATTCTGAGGAATGGGTTGATCTTCACACAGAACTGGGTCTGTTGCATGTTTTCCACCTTTAGGCATTGGGAGCGAGTACTACATGGATTGACGATAGATTACACAATGGTCATAGTCAGTTTTACCTCAGAGGGCATTGCTTCAACTGCTTTCTGTCAGATAATTGCTTATTTAAAAAATAAAAAGCTTGGCTTACTCGTAATCCTCTCTTGTTAATGGGTCGGCGAAACTGACAGTTGATCGTTTTACCGCCATCTTCACTGATTGTGACTCCAACTCTCTTTAATGTTTTGTTCCCACAGTGAGGGCAGAATTTCGACGTCATCCTACTAGTTGTCCTGCAATAAAATAGCGTATTTAAATTCGAGCAATTGGGGAAACTCCGGTAAACAACAATGATTAACAAGATGTAACAATATGTCAGAAACAACTATTAATAACCGCTTAAAATTTCAAGATATATGAAATTACCTAACGAAATGTTACTTTTAGGAGAGGTTGTTAACAAATTCAATAAATATGTAATAACAAAATCCAGTCTAAAACGTTGGGTGATTGGTTGGTTTAGGAATTCTGTACAGCAAAGTTTGTGAAAATAATGACAGAAACATGCTGAATCTAAATTAAATGTTGCTCAAATGTTGGCACCACTAATGAACAAACTTGTAAATTGTCAATTTACAAACGAACAGAATTGGTATTGATATTACAGTGTTTTAAAAATAGCAACCTGTTGACCTACAATAGCTCATTAAAAATGTACTTACTTTAAACAGCCATAACATCTTAAAATAAATGTCCTTGCACATTTAATTAAAAGACCATCAACTGAAGTAACCTTCATCCCCATTTGGATAAGCACATTCTGCAAAAATAAAGAAAACGCATAAGCATAAGACTGGTTATTATGTCAGTTCTAAAATTGTGCTTCTGTGATTTTTTACAGGATGACTGAAATGTCTCGTTTCATGGGAAACGTTTGGATGGGGTTGAGGGGGACCAATCTGAAGTTGTAAGATGAAAACACAAATAAACATTATGATTCATTACCTTATATGTCAAGTATTTTCAGGTTCAGATTCATCTTAACCCCTTCCAAACTATTCCCATGGAACGAGACATTTCAATCAACCTGTCCCCAAACCAATCCCATAAAGTTTCAGACCGACTTTTGTTATTGCATTTTTATTGAAATTGCAAATCAAATATCTTAACAATTTATAGAAAATAACCCCGCAAAGTACCCCAAATTGTATATTGTTTGGCAATTAAATATCACTATAAGAAAAGATGACACATTTTTCTTCTTCATCGATCTTAGTCTTGAACAAATAAATTTGCATACCTGCATGGCAAAATCAGCTGTGATGCAGGCAACCTCAACTTCTTGTTCATCAACTGTCAGCATACCCATTCCTCTTATTGCCTCATTTAGATTTTCTGAAGCTAGCCAATTTTTCTCATCATCGTCGTCTTCATCATCCTCACTGTCAGAGCTCAATGTATCATTGGAATCGAGGCTTTGTGACAAATCAGTTGATGCATCATTCTCTAATTTATTGTTCTAAAAGGATTTCACAAATCAAGAATCATCATATAGGTAACCAAACAACATCTAGAATTTGAAACCCTTCCATACCTTGTGAGGCAGGTAAAATCCTGGTAAACTAACAGATTGCATCTTTATGGGCAATTCATTTGGATTTACCTGTGGGTGAGAACATATCAGTTAAAGCCAATCTTTAGAAATAGTTTTGTGGTGAATTCGCATTAGTGTAAGATGCACAGCAGTCAAACGGGTGCTGATCTACAGCACTGTAAAACTTAAGGAAAGTTAATGCTTTAAATAGTTTGTAAAAATTACAACAAAAAAACAACCATCAAATTCTTCAGCACTACAATGTATACATATGGCAAAATTGGGTAGTACTCCTATTATGATTACTTCCATTTTTTTAAATTTTTAAATATTAAATTAATATTTTTAGGCAAGAATTTCGATTATTGTCCATATTATCAATCCATTCAGATAGGTTAATATACTGTCAAATAATTTGAATAATTTTACCTTAGGAAGAGGTTCAGAACGAAGCTGCTGAGTGTGATAGTATTCCTTGTGTAACTCATAAGTTAGCGCCAAAACACGAATGTCAACAACTGACAGCATTGGATAATCCCCAGTTTTTTTCGAGAAATCAGATACTGAAAGCATAAATAAAGTGATTTTAAACTAGTTTAAAAATTATAGTGTATCTAAACTATGATAATGATTTTAAAATTCTGAACTGGTAATTCAAAGCTAAAATACATTATTTCAATGGGATAGCTTGGCAATTAACAAGGATCTTAAAAGCAATTAACTTACCAATTTTTATGGATTCGCAACTTGGTTGCCTGAAAATGATTTCCCTAGGAAGCACTTGCAGGCGTTCCTTTGTAGCTTTGTCTTTGATTTCATCAACCACATCACGGACCGTGTATACATTCAATCCTATATCCTAAATTATATTAACAGAAAGATAAGCAGTTGCCATGTTATTGAAAACTACGAGGGGTGTTGAAAAAGTTCTTAGCCTAACTAAGATGCAATACTTGTGAGATAATAAAATTTGTTGTATCATCTTTTGGTAGCTTATAACCAGTGCATCAAGTATCCTGCAGTCATTTGTCTTGTAGCTACGTGTTCAGTTGTCAGACGTGTCGAGCATGTCGGATCATTTAAACAAAATTCGGTATCGCGCAGTGATTGACTTTTTAGTTAAAGAAAGGATTTCACCAACCAAAATTCATGAACGCATGGGGAATATGCACTATCATATGCCACAGTTGAAAATTGGGAAATGTCACTGGAAGATGACCCTCGCTCAGGACCCGTTCAAGAAATGGGTCAGAAAGTGGAACAATTGTTCTGGAAAACCGACTAGTTAAG
>JAQGAO010005675.1:0-13284 GCA_034697705.1 Ommatoiulus sabulosus
AAATAATTGAACAATTGTAAAACTAACAACACTACTATTTAGCTTTAAAACTTACGAAAATTTTGAGTCCAAGATGACCCTTGGATGCCAAAATTTGACGGAGATATAGCCAGATATCCGAGAGCAAAAATAAACACGTCCACACGCTCCTATCAGACCTATTCCAAAAACCCGTGGTGCAAGTGATAGGCAAGATACTCCGGTGCGGCCTATTCCAAAGCCCAGTGGTTGGTTGGTTGGTTGTGGATTTTTAACGTTAGCCTATTTCTGCACACGAGGGCTAAACACCAACGCCAGGGGATATGCCAGCGTCACCTACCTGGGAATTTTGCCTACAAGGAGGGACTTCCACCCCCACAAGAGGGATCTTTAACGTGCAGAGATCAAACGTGATCTACACGGGACCACGGTTTAAACTCTCATCCGAAAGAGCCGCCACTTAGAGAATTTTGCACATCCTCAAAATTCTCACCGACCTTGACCGGGGAGCAAACCCTGCTAGTTAATAGGACCGAGAGGACCATCAGGCTGTTATTGAATTTATTTTTAAAGCTAAAATCAAACATCTTATAAAATTGTCATATAATTTTATGCAACAAATTTAACGTATTCCTTGCAAGTTACAGACTAGATTATAGTGGGCTAGCTATTACTTGTATAAATTCAGTATATCCAGTACCTTTCCTATATAGGGCTTCCAGCACCCTTTTACGTTTAGAAAAATATGCACTTACTTGGCCGGCTCTAAAATTATCCTTGTAACGTATTATTTCATTTGTGCTGGGATGACTTAGCAGCGCATTTTTAATCGTGTATTTAAGTGTCATGGGTAAATAATCTTTTCCCAGCTAACCTGGAATTGGCTTTGTTAAATAATTATGTTTTCAGGAAATGCCTGGGTGGATCCCTCAAACTCTGTCATGATTATGCTTCTTTCATCTTAAGAGACCAGTGTTTTCATTTTCTTTTTAGTTTTAAGTATTGATGCTATGGATATATCAGGGGTTCAGCAAATGAATGTTGAACATAGTATGTTTAAAACAAGATTGGATCTTAAAGGAGTTCCTATTAAAGAACCTGAAAAAGAAACACGTAAATATTTTTTTCAAAGTTAGTTATGTTTTTGTGATGATAATGTTACTGATAAGGTTTCTTTAGAACTTGGCGATGCATTGCAAGATCTTGCAGAAGTGAGTAAATTATTGTACAATTTTAGATGATACACTTTCGTATGCTTTATTATTAATTATTGATTTAAACTATAAATTTAGGAAATAAAGACATCCAATGAATCTGAATGTGGTAGTTGCTATGGTGCTGAAACAATAGATTTACAGTAAGAGATCTTACTTTCACATTTCTCAAATTTGATTTGTGGATTTTGAAGATTACCATGCACTATAAATTGACGTCAGCTTAATCTGTTCTCATTTACTTGTTGTGGTACACCTCACATCAAAAGTATTCATCCAATACTGACAGTTTCTTTGTGTAAATTCTTTTAAAAAACATTTGGGTTCGAACTGCCAGTTGACTATTCATGATTTTCCAAATGAGTTTCTTGGTAAATGCAGTGATTGTTTTTAAAACTATCAACTATTATATATATATATATATATATATTGCTCTGGATCTTACACGAAGTTACTTGAAAAAATCCAACATCACGTTACATTTTACTGAATCCTAAATCTATAATTTTTAATGAAACTTTTTTTAAAACTTATTTAGTTTTCATATCGATCATAATTCTTGATCTAACATGTTTTAACATTTAAGATGTTGCAATTCCTGTGAAGATATTCGGGAAGCATATAGAAAGAAAGGCTGGGCCTTTCTCAATCCAACAAGCTACGCTCAGTGTTTAAAGGAAGGGTGGACTGACAAATTAAAAGAGCAGCAAAATGAGGGATGCCATGTATTTGGTTATATAGATGTAAACAGAGTAAGTTAAATTACAAATACTGGCATATTCATAGTGATTAATTTTACAATCGTGCTTAGCAAGATATATGAAAAGGACGTTTCTAAAAAGTAAATCAATTTGCATTTTCCTATGAATACAGTATTTTTCGTAGGTTTATGATTTTCTCAACATTTTCAATTTTTAGCATCATTTCATGCCTATTCGACATTACAATACTCTCATCCTTACCTATAAAATCTTTTAATTTTAGTGCTACAAAAAATAATTCACAAATTGATATTCTTCTGAATTGCAGGTAGCTGGAAATTTTCACATTGCACCTGGTCGTAGCTTCCAACAGCATCATGTTCATGGTATTTTGCTACTAATGTAACGTTCATTTTGAGCAGATTTATGTAAATATTAACATTTGTTTAATTTTTCAGTACATGACTTGCAGCCTTATTCTTCATC
The DNA here is from genome assembly GCA_034697705.1 of Ommatoiulus sabulosus. NCBI lineage: Eukaryota > Metazoa > Arthropoda > Diplopoda > Julida > Julidae > Ommatoiulus > Ommatoiulus sabulosus. The sequence continues at coordinate 2,381 of JAQGAO010005675.1, forward strand.
AGAAGTAAGTAAATTTTATGGTTCATGTCTTCTCAGTTAAAACTGCAATTTCCCAGCCTCAAATCAATTCATTCATTAATCTGATTTTCTAATAACCTGCCTTCAAATGTTAACTCTTGAGAAACTTGTTTCGAAGCTGGAATTCACAATACTGCGCGCTAGACTCGGGTTAAACAACTCCCACATTTTAAATTATACCGAGATAATTGCTAAATAAGCATGCCTTATGGACTTTTCCAATCACAAATTGACACAAAAAGAATTTTACCATCAATTTTAGTCTCTTATATGTATGTAAGTGTTATTATAAATGTTACGGTTCCCCCACAAATTTCATTTATAACTTCCCTGACTTTTCCAGGTTTAAAAAAAAATTCCCTGACCTATGACAACGTTAAAAATTGACATATTTTCCAAAATTGACGCTGGAATATATCTTTTCAAATTCACTAACGACAATTTCAAAAGTTAACATAGAATTTTTTTAAAAAATTAAAAAAAATTGCATGAAAATTTTTTAAAATGAAAACATCATGTATTCAGAAAATGTTTAAAATGTGTGCTCTGAAAACTTTTTGCAATTTTAAACTCGGAAAATGCGAAAAAAAAAATTAATTTAGACTCGAAAAACGTGGAAAATTTAGGCCAATTTGTTCCCGGAAAACGTGGAAAATTTTGTAAATTTGTACTCGAAAAACATGGAAAATTTTGCTAATTTGTACTCGAAAAACGTGGAAAATTTTGCAAAATAATACTCAGAAAACGTGTGAAATTGTGTAAATTTGTACATTAAAAACGTGGAAAATTTTCCTAAATTGTACTCGGAAAACGTGGAAAAGTTGGCAAATTTCTACTCGAAAAATACACAGAAAACGTGGAAAATTGTGTAAATTTTTACTTGGAAAAAGGGCCCTGAGCTAACTTTGTAGAAGTATTAATTTTAGATAGCCATGACTGCGTTGAATTTCCCTGACTTTTACAAACTAAACTATTCTTCCCTGACTTTTCCAGGTCATTTTCAAGTTCCCTGACTTTTCAAGGTTTTCCAGGTCTGAGGGAACCCTGTGTTATTATAAACGTTGATCATAATTGTGCTAATTTAAACTCAGAAAACGTTAAAAAATGGGCTAATTTGGACACGGACAACGTGGAATTAAATTCGACGTTCATAACATACAGTATACCTGCCATGCATGTCTTCCAAACAAACGAGATGGAAATTTTTGGTACGTAAAATAGGATGCATTAGTTATATTAAGACAATTTAATGTTCACTTACTATCTCAACGGAGTCCATACAGTGATGAGTCCATGCACGTACCGCACCAAGAAAATTGATTTTAGGAATACACTGTATGCATGTTTTCAAATTTTTCGCGGATAAAACAAAGCAGAAAAACGGACCGCATTCTTTTTGCCAGCACAGTGAATGTGTATGTGAGCACAGGATATGACGTCACATCCGGTGCATCTAGCCTCCGTCTATGAGAGAACCTCAAGGAGTCAGTGGGAACTGGCGCTATCCTCTGCTCAAGTGAGTGAGTAAATGTCGCTTCGCCGGAACTATGCAAGCCAACTGTCTCCCTGAGGTTCTCGGTCCTCTTCCCCTACGGACGAGTCCATTTCTAAATTCAGGGAAATTCAACAGGTAATGGCGATACAAAATGAGTACTTCTACAATAACCTGCTTTAGCTAGGCCCCTTCTACAAGGAGAAATTTGCGAAATGTTTCCACATTTTCGTAGTATTAATTTGAAAAAATTTCTATATCATCCGATTACAAATAAGCAAAATTTTACATGTTATTCGTGTACAAATTTTCCCAAGGACAAAATGGCAAAATTTCCTATTTTTTCCTGAGCACGAATTTTTTAACATTTTGCGAAAAGAAAATTTCCCTTTTTAAAAAATTTTCTTAAAAAGATTTTTTAAAAAAGATTTGTATTTTACAATTAAAAATAGTAATTGGTTAATTTCATTACATATTTTCCAGTGTCAATTTTGTGAAACATGTCCATTTTTCACGTTGTTAATGGTCTGGGAATTTTATTTTTAAATTTGGAAAAGTCAGGGAAGTTAAAAATAAAATTTCTCGGGGAAACGTAAATATACGTAAATACTTGTAGGATCTTGAACATTAATGTTATCCTTATTGCATACAAGTACGTTTTGGCTAAAGATTACATTGTTTCGAATAACATGGATGATATACTACGATTGCAGTATTCTTATGAGCATATTTTATGCGCTATATTCGAATGATCACTGAAAATGCAACAGATGGTAAATTTTGTTTTCTTAATTTTATTTATTCGATGTGGAGCTAGCATTTTAAATTTCACTATATATGCCCTTAATTTCATTTATAAAGAAGACCAATTATTGCGACGTAGTAGCGAACTTATTTTAAAGCCAAATTACATTTCGAATTCAGCCACGTTTGTTCAACTAGCTATAGGCTATGCAAAGACCCTTCCATTTTAGGCTGCAATGAAGTTATATTGGAAATAACTGAAATAAAATGAAAAAGGTACATTTGGTTTATTTGTTATAAGTACATTTGTCGCTGGCAGTGGAATTGTGTATACGTGCCCACAGTTGCTTCACAATAACGGAATGATGTAAGCGTAATATCAGGCATAATTACTTATGCAACTGAATAATTTGTACATTGCGCACCTAAAAAAATTGTTGGCAATTAATTGCTCGACTATTAAAATTAACATCTAATGGCGATGCGATGTAAGAAAACCTATCAGATGGCGATGATTTCTGCAACATCACAAAACTCGTAGTTAACTAAAAGAAAATAAAATAACATTTTTCAATTAGTTTACACTGAATTAACCCACAGATAGATATGTGATAAAAAAATATCAGATGACTACGACTTTTACCACATCACAAAACTCTAAGTAAACTCGAAGAAAATTTACATTGATTTTTCGTGCAGGTTATTATGAGTAAAACAAGTAATGACGTTGTTATGAAACTCTTAGTTGTCTGAAAGAAAATAAACTATCTTTATTCAAGTAGTAAGTGAGGAGTTCATCAACAGATAGCGATGTGGTGAAAAAACCTATCAGATTGCAATGACTTCTACCACATCCTGAAACTCCTCGTAATCTGAATGAAAAGGAACACTGATTTTTCATGCAGTTTGATTGTAGTTAGACATGAAATGTCGCTGTAAGAAAAAAAACCTAGCAGTTTCCAATGACTTTAACCCCAACCGAAAAACCCTTAGTTTTCCAAAACTACGTGTAACCATGAGTTTGCCCATAAAACTGTTAGTCACAAAAGGTGTAACTGTGGGCAAACTGGCGGAATCTAAGAGTTTTCGAAGAGTTTTCATCCAGTTGGATGGAAAACTTTTCTTCAAGGGTGACTCCTTAAGAACTTTTGGTGAAATGTTATCAGGTCCCATGCATTTTTGAGTAGACAATGAATCGAGAAGGTTTCTAACATGCACATTTTCCATTACTGAATCGGTAGTAACTTCAAAATTTGGTAATTTAGGATTTTCTTTTACAAAAACTCCCTGAAATTAGCAATTTAATATTGTTGCCATTTCACTACTATCAGAAGTCACTTTGCTATCCTCACTGACCAAGGCAGATATTAAGGATTCGCCTATTTGAGGTTTTTTAATTTTAACGTTTAAATTTATCTTCTATGTCAGCACTTTTTGTTTTTCTTAAGTTATTTCTGACCAGCCTCAGCTTGCACAGAGTACGCCGAATTTCAGTGTTGTACCAAACTGGTTCTGAACTGCTGCTACTTAATTTCATTAGAATAAATTTGAAAATGCCATCTTTAATAATACTTTTAAATATTCCCCAGTTACAATTAACACTCCTTTGAGAAATATCTTTCAATTGTATGGACAGGTTAGTACCAACAAATTTCCTTAGGCTATTCCAATCAGCCTTATGATACTGGTACTTCATCTTCCTGGGTATTAAAATTTTCGAAGGTGTCGAAGGTGTCTCCTATGCCAGATTCTGTGTTGACATTTGAAAATGATTCCGGAAAATTTATGATTATTAGCTCAAGAATATTGCTTCCCCTAGTGGGCGTTTTATTTAATTGTTCAAGAGAGCGAGTGGCCAAGTACTCCAAAAACAATTTCGAATTTGCTGCATACGGAGAGGAGGATACGTGGACCTTTGGTTTCCCAGTCAATACCAGGGAAGTTAGTCGTTTCTGATAATAATTTGAGAGTTAGTATTTTTGTTTAATATTAGATCAATTAACTTTAATAATTCCTCGATATGGATGGTGGAATCATTTGGGCGATAAAAAGAAACAATTATCAATTTTCTATTATATTTTAATATGGTACTACATGCTACTAATTCACAGTTGGTCTCCAGTAAGTTTTCCCTAACAGAAGAAAATTTGTTCGAGTGAGCAATAAATACACCACCATAACCATTTGCTCTAACCCTCCTATAGACGGTAAATTATATGAAAGACTTCTGCATTAGAAATTTCATCGGTTAACCATGACTCAGATCACAAAATAACGTCTGAGATAAGTGATTCAACTGCCTCTCTAAATTTTAGGGATTTGTTTTTGATGCTCTGGCAATTTACAATTATTAAATTTAAACTATTATACTGCTTACTCTCGCAATGTATATTGAGATTTACAGGCAAATTAGAAGTTTCTAGTTTACCTGGCCCAGTCCTCGAAACACCCAGCAAAGTAAGTACCAAGCACAGACTTCCCCTCTTGAGTGAGATGGAGACTATCATGTGAGTAATACCTCTTAGGATTCTGAAGCAGTTCCTGAGAGGCATCAACACACACGCAAAATAGGCCCCTATATCCAAAATCCAACTGAGAAAGAATGCTTGATATCAACATTTTAGCCTGTGGTTGAACATATTGGACCTCCCTCAATTTTAATTTTTAATTTCAATTCTTTACCCTGCAGTCAGTAGAATAGTACCATTTAACAGGGGGAATCTTTAGAGATGGATCCCAACACTACCATTAAATTATATTTTCCGTAATTGGGACCTTAACGAGGAGGATGAGCCCAGCATTCGCCTGGAGAAATTGTGGGAAACCATGAAAACCACAATCAAGGATAGCCGACCCGGGAAGGAACCTGGGTCTACCAAATGCGAGACGAGAATGCTAACCACTTAGCCACCCGACTCAGCCACATTGACTCGGTTACACAGCCGCTTAGAGCCGCAGCCTCCCTGGGTGAATCCCTGTTTAAATTATTAGTGCCTGCATGCACCACCACCACGGGATTGAGACCTGCATTTTTACATAACGACTCTACCCGGGAAGTTAGATGCTTAATGCGTGTGCCAGAATAGCACCATGTCGTTGCCTTACCAGGTTTGTTGATCCTAACCCCACGGACAATGTAGTAACCCAGAAGGTGTACCACATGAGGTTCCACAGGAAACTGCACTTCATCAGTTACACATTGTATTGCACTAAAGCTGGTAGCCACCGTAATGCTGGAAGCACCAAAACCAGCCGCCTGCATTTCCCCACCAGACCTCTGGGAGCCTTTACTTCTCCCCACCACCTTCCATGAAACTGAAACATGGACTGCATCTGTTTGAGAAGACTGCTCCTAACAGGAGCATTCTCCCCCCACAGCGTCATCCACCATGACCACATCGGGCGGAAGCTCCGAATCAGTCTAGCAGCCAAAACTAAACATTGACTGGAGGTATGAGGACATGAAGTTCAGGAAAAGTTCCTTGAGCTCCCTGATCTCTCTTTCAAAAACAGCAGTGCCATTTGCTGCCTTGCCAGAACTAGTAAAAACTTTCTCCTTTGGTGTTACATGAGTTGGTAGCATGACAAATAAGTAAAAAAATTGGTTAAAAATAAGTAGAAATTTCCACACAAAAATAAGTAAAATTACGATATTTAGGCTAACCTAATACTCCTCAAAGAATCGTAATTTCTTTAAAAATTATCAAGCTATATTGTAAAACTAACTCGCTCAGGCTGTCCAAGCTCCACCATCACTCAAGCTGTTCAAGCTCCACCATTGCTTGGGCTGTCCAAGCTCCACCATCGCTCAAGCTCTACTAGCTCCACCATCACTCAGGCTGTCCCACCTCCACCATTGCTTGGGCTCACTCGCTTAAACTCCTAACACACTCGGGCTCGGTCGCTCGAACTCTCCACACGCTCGGACTCGGTCGCTCAAACTCTCTACAAAAATCGCTCGAGCTACCCCAGCTCGATAACTCTCTAGCAATCACTCGATCTGTCCTAGATCGATCTCTCCCTAACAATCGCTCGAGCTGTCCCAGCTTGATCACTTTTCGACAATCCATTCGAGCTGCCTCGGCTCGATCACTGCACAACAATTGCTTACATCTTCTCCTTTCATTTCCATCTGGGGTGTAGCTAGATGTTTAGAGAGCAGAAAGCCCGAACCTCCACCATGTCATAAAATGCCCCTGATCAGGGGCTGGAAGTATGGTCCACTTTGTCAACGAAGAGGATGAATCCCCAACAATTAGCAGCTTGGGCATCTCCAAATAGTGGCACATTAGTTAATTTAAAGTTATGTTCACACAACTAAGATATCAATCATCACAATATTACACAGTCTGGAGCAGATGGCCCCACAGCACAATATCTCCAACACTATACTTTTATACAACTAATAACGAACCACAATCTCCAAGAGGCCAGGTCCCGCCTCCCCTGCCCAGGGGAGACTGACGGGCCTTCCCCGAACGAAGCTTTAACGTGTGTTACAGCCAAACTCAGACTCCCCGAACACACAAAAACATTAATATTATATATCCACAAAGGAATGCTAATCATGCAAATATGTAGGACATGCATTTCCTAAAGGTCAACACAATAACCAACTAACCACATAATGACCAAGGTTCAATGTCAGGTTGCATTCCCTAAGTTCCCCATAACCAATATCTTACCTTATATCCAACCTTATCCAATCTTAAGGTTGTATTAAGTTCAACTTATGACCAAAAGGTCACAAAGTTATCACACACTGCAGCAGGTCAAACAAGTATTGGAAGCTGCCTCAGTAAAACAAAATGTTGAAATAAATAAGAAATTTCAAACACTCACTGTGGCACACAATCTAACTCAATATTCTAACACTTAGCAGAATAGTTAGCCTAGACAGTATTCAAATGTGACTTGCCAAATTTGTAACAAGACTGGGCATTTAGCCTCAGCTTGTTATAGTAGACTTGACCCAAATTTTAATTATACCCTTCCTCCGCAATGCTAATCTCAAAGTTATGGATAACAACACAATGTTTACAGGGGAAACAACCAGTATAGGGAAACCAATCAGTACAGGGGAAATTACTAAAATAGGGGAAATTATGGATATAGAGGAAATACTTATCAAAGAAAATATAGCAATTGTAGAGGCACAAACCAGAATCAGTCTGGTAGTTCACAAACCCTAAATAATGGGACCAGTTCAAATACTGCCAGTAGTTTACGGGATCTCCCTTGGGGTGTCTTGTGCCGCAGTAAAGGAGACACTCACCCTCGAGTAATATTAATATAAGTTCATTTATAATAAAAATTAAATAAATGCCAACGTGGATAATAATTCCTTCTAAGGGACAACTGACTGACTGGCCTGACTGGGCAACTAATGCCTAGCTGTAGAAGTTCTACTAACTAAATGTAGTCTTCTACCTGGTGACTCTTAATCACAAATGTGGCTTGCCAACCTAGCAAACCACCTAGCTAACCTAGGGAGCCCTGATGACTGCCTCCTGGGCAGTCACCCTAGCTTGCTAAGCTAAGTCTTTACCTTCCCAATGCCTCACCATAGGTTGGCAATGTTTCTGGTTTAAGACTCTTCTAACTTCCCAAATACCTTGCCCTTGTTGCTGGCAAATGTTCAGCTAGGATGATATCTGCAACAGCAAATGCCTTGCCTAAAAGGCTGGCAAATGGAATTGCAAGATGCAAAACTTACCACACGCAGGTTCTGAGTTTCAGCAATTCTGGCAGCAGATTGATCATGAGTGCAATCTGAGCACTCCTTGAATACTGGGCAGAGGTGGAGCCTATTCCTCTTTCCTCTAATAAGGAGGTTAACTATCTCTGCCCAACTTTATGGCTTTTCCACCGGCAGATTTCCTGTCTTAGGTGAAGAAATCCTGCAGGTATGCGGAATCCATGGAAAGTGACCTTGTACATAAAGCCAATAAGAGGGTTGAATTTAGGGGCACAATTGTACCCCACTTTGGTCCCAGCCCTTTGTTGATAGGACCAGAATTGCAAATTCTGCAGCCATCCTAACTCCATCAACTTGGAATCCGCAGAATCCAGAGAAGGAATCCACGAGACTTACGTTAAATCCTAATGGCAAATATCCCATGAGATGCACCATGCCTGAATCTGTATACTTTGGTCAAATCCCCATGAAGATAGACTTATTATAGCCCAAGTTATTGCACAATGAATCTACCTGGGTTTTGGACTTTGGCTGCCATGTTATTCCTATGGCAGCCCGAAATATAAAACTCGCAACTTGCGGAGCTTATAGCTCCAAGGCCCTAACTTGTAGGACCCTGAAAATCGGTATGCGGACAATACCTGTACTTTAATGTCCGCTTACAAACTTTTAGGCCCTAACCCTAAAGGGAATTTTAAGTTCAAGGGCCTTAAACTTGTATATTTCTGAAATTCGTTTTGTGTATTTTAGTATACACAAAACTACTATTAGTTTTTTAGTATGCCACCAGCTTCGACTGTACATGTCCACACACAGGCCAGCACCAGCATTCAGCAGCAGCATTCGGTTCAATTTGAAAGAAAAACACCTTCTGACAGAGGAAGAGAAAGAGGAAGGACGTCTTTCTGTGCGCTCCGTGTCAACGCTGCTACCTCCTGTTTCCAGCCGCCCACTAAGGTGCCTTCGCCGCCGCACCTACAAGCCGGATTACCGGACCTCCAAGTTTAGGCTTATGATCGGCCTTTTGCCTTGCTTTCATCGTCGCTCGTCGTTCAATAAGGGAAGTTTCATCGTTTTTTTCTTTAGTTCTTTACTCTTCTTCTTTTTCTTATTCTTTTAATTTCTTTTACTCTTTTTTATTAATCTATTTATTTATTTTTTCCTTTTCTTGTCTCTCATTTACGTGCCCCTCCACGTGCTTATATCCTACGCGCCCTGCACGCCTGGCTATTTTACACTGTTCCCTTTCACGCGTATCGTGATTAAGGCTAATCTGTTAGTCGATTCTTGTTATTTATTAATCGAGACTAATCTAATATCACATTATCTTTTTACTTTTTTCTTTTTCTCCTTTAATTCCCCGCATTTCTCCTCACTGCGCTTCGCACGTGTCATTGTTTCTCTTTCTCCTTTCTATCATGGCTCCCACAAGGCCCGCCCCCATAAATTCCACTTGTTACATGGTCAAAAAACAGGTTACGTCAAATCCTAACTCTCAAGGCATCCTCTGCGATGGATGCAACACATGGGCTCACGCTCGCTGCCAAAATATAAATAATAAAACCTTCCTTCAACTGCAGGATTCACCGGAGAAATGGTATTGCGCGGCCTGCAAACCTGCTTCCCCCCAAACCCGTGCCAAAACCCCCACCCGAGCCATACCGTGCCAACCCCCCCATCCTGCTCTTGACATCTCCCCCATCCTTGACCGCCTCTCGGCCATGGAAGATAGGCTATCCGCTCTTGATAGTCGCCAATCCACCTCCTCTCTCGACCAACAGCTTGCCCTGATCCTCGCTCGGCTTGATGAGCTCTCCCTTAGGCTCACTAATCTGGAGAACCGTCCCCACCCTGTGCTACCAAATCATGGAACCCCCCTCCCTCTCCTCCCCTCCCCTGCCCTGCCTCCCCTGATGTCAAAGACCATCCTCCCCCCTACTGTCTCCCAGATCCAAGCTGTATGTTCCGAACAGGACGACCGCGCTAGGCGTGGGCATAATATTATGCTCTATGGCCTTAAGGAATCCACCAGCGCCACCCCTGAAGGGAGCATAGACGATGACAAAACTGCCGCAACTCGGCTCATCTTCGACGCAACTGGTGTCCAACTCGACCTCTCCGTCATCTCAAAAATTTTCCGCCTAGGCCCTCCATCCCCCGAAAAAGCCCGCCCCACCAAGCTCTGCCTCACCAACCCCCTCCTCCGCGATCAAATAACTTCTTCCTACAGGAAAAAATGGTTCGGTGAAGCACCTGCTTCCCGCCCTACGTCCGATCGCCCCGTGATCGCTCCCGACCGGACCCCCCTCCAACGTAAGGTGCGTTTCGAAAATTGGCAAGCTAAACAAAATCCCCCCCCTTCCCCCCGCCGACGCTCAAATCCCCACCCTCCTTGAACCGTCTCCCCGTCTGTCCGTCACCTCCCCCACTCTACCTTCCACATCCACCCAAATCCCTGACCCTGAATCTACTCCGAATGCACTCCCCTCCTCTCCCTCCCAGTGACTTCCCAGCTCTCTTAAGATTCTGACCATTAACTTCCGCAGTGTGAGGAACAAAGCAATCCCTTTTACCCTCCTTCTGGCCGAAGAAGACCCTGACATTATCTTTGGTTCCGAAACCTGGCTCTGCCCCAACGAGTCGGACCATATCTTCCCCCCATCCTACACAGTACACCGCTATGACCGCCCGCTTCGTAGCGGTGGCGGTGCCTTGATTGCCTCCAAACTCCCCCTAGGTGCTTTTGCTTTCCCTCTCCCTGCCACCCCCCTGGAATGCTGTGCCTGTATCCTCCCTAATCCTAAAGGTAACATCCTCCTGGTCTCCTTTTATCGACCTCCCGGCCCTATAGGCTCCATCCTCCTCCTGTCTGACTTGCTCCGCGACCTTTCCCTATCCAATAGACTTATCCTCGCTGGCGACTTTAACCTTCCCGATATTCACTGGAGCCCT
>JAQGAO010005676.1:0-13282 GCA_034697705.1 Ommatoiulus sabulosus
TGCACCGGTGTAGGCTACAAGGTGAGGCATAAGTCTGTAAAGTCTTATTGAGCCTGCTGCCTGCAATAGTGCCAATTAAACAGACTTATGCCTCACCATGTAGCCTACACCGGTGCGCACCGGTGTGCCCAGTCGAATTCGCCATTAGTCAAAAATAAGGAAAACGCGCCATGAAACTGCCTTGTTTCTTGAAAAATTGTCTCCGTATCTTTTTTTTTATAAAGAAAATTTGTATGTGTCATTATTTAGCAATATCTGTTCATTAAATTTTTCTGATAAATTTATCGTCATTCCAAATAAGGAATTCTCCGAGACGAATGAGTCTTGTCAAAGGCAATGTTATATAACAAAATATGATAGCTGTTAAAAACATTTCTTAAAGAACATGTATATAATATTTCTGCAAATAAGTTGACAATATTTGAAAAGTAAGAAGCATAAAACTTGATTTCGAAATAATTTTCAACATTGTCACAATGAAAAAATACGCGAAACTGTAGGTCAGATGCATTTAGTGAAACAAATGCTTAAATTAATGATTTATTTCTGATAGTTCGTTTATGACGTTTTAGCAATTTGAACTTAATTCAAGGAAAATCTTAATAAAATGTAATGTGCTAATTTATTGCACGTTTCTCAAGAATACTTTTGAAACCATTCATTTTGGTTCTGACATTTATTACAGGAGGAATTTCCCTTAGTACATTGAAAAATAACCTATTTTAAATTTATTGGGGTTTTAGGTTGTAGCCAAGGAAACGTCATTGCATTTACTAGAAAACCTGTTTAGCCATCATTTTGCAGTGACATACAGAAATTTGAGAAGGAATACAGGTACTTCACTAAAGAAAAACGAAGATAAAAGTTTAGAGCGGTAAGAATTTCACGTTCAGATTCTTTATAAGGCAAAGTAAGGTACATGTACATGTATATATACTGTATGTAAGGTTATATTCCAAGGTTACTTATTTCCTAGTCACTTCTACAAGATATAAAAAAATTAGATTAAACAACATTACCAATGATGAGACAGTTGATAGAAGTATACTAAATAGTATAAGGGTGTATGCTGAGCATAAACGCATCCTTTGCTTTTCCATTTAATTTTCTAGAGCAATTTCAAATGTGCACAAAATGGGCATATCTGTTTTGATTATAACAGTTTCATTTTGAGTATGGCCTCTACTGGAATAAATACGACTTTGACTCATTGCTAAACTAACATCAAATTCTTATTTATCTATGGTAAACTGTAGCCCAGGTACACGCCTAAATTATGACAGTTGTTGTGGGTGACATACTGTAGAAGGAAGTCTTATCAATTCCAAGCAATGGCATTGACAATTTCACCCTATTTTACAGTTTAGTTGCGCAATAAAAGCACACAATCGCTAAAGTAACACAGAAAGTGACATTTACCCAAACATTCTATTACTGGAATAGATAGTCTTTTGCTGCATATAACTGGGAATTCTTTCAAAGTAAGACTTGCCTCATAATGATAAAACGATTAATTTTTATTCATCTTAAAAGAGTAAACTGAAAACTGGCGGTAAACTGATAGCAGAGTAGTAGTAAACTGATATCTATAAATAGGATGAGCAACCAATATCGATCAGTTTTCAATAGTTCTCCCCATAATTAACATTAAATGTTCACTACAGGAAATAACTAGACTTGACCAGGTGAGAATATTTTCATTTACAATTTTAAGTTACAGTTAAAACTGGCTCAGAAGAAAAATGCAAGGCATATTTTCTAATTGTTCATGTTGTTTTAATCACAGATGTGTTAATAAAAACTTCATACAATATTGCAATATTGCGATACATTTTATATGTATATAACAAAATGAAGTTAAGAATTAAAACAAAAACCGTAACATTTGGTTTCCACCAAACACAACATTTTATACTATATACTGATACAAATGCACCCTGCGCATGATTTTAACAGAAATTCATTTCTCCAACTCCCTGACACCAATGAAAGGAGATTAGTTAGTCAGCATTTCCAGTGTTGATAATTCCGTTCAATATTTTATAATAAAATTGCACCTGAGAAAGGACAATGGTGTCTAAAAATTGCATAGATTAGAGGAAGAGAAAGCGCTAACAGTTCTTGTCCCTCATTAAATAAAAAAACGGAATATGTTATTAGTGTTGCATAAGTCATCGATGACCACCACAACGAAAGAAATTCCAATATTTATAGGGTTTAATTTTAACAAATTTCCTGAGATTTATAAATGAAAAAAATACAGTATATGCCTAAAGTATTTATTTAAAAAGGTAAAGACGCCGGTATAACTAACAATTTTTAAAGCATTTTTGAAAATTAACCAAAATGGACGCAATACACTATATGCCATCTTAATCAAGGCATTAAAAGGTTAAAATAGTTCAGACAATCACTTTTTATTCAACGAGTTGGAAAGTTCAGAGATTTGATTTAGCTTAGGCATACAGCTTTGGAATGCATTGGAAAGCTTTGGAAAACCATTTCAATTTCATCGATGAAATTAAACATTATACAAATGATCATTAGTATTGCAGAATCCTCAATTTATTTATAAGCTACTGGAAAATAATACTACATGATTTGGAATGCAATGTGAATTAATGCTTTTATAAGCATAAGATTAGTCATTAATATTAGGGGTTAAATAAGAACGTGACTTTAAAAATCTGTCAATATCAATGCGGTTACGTGAAATGTTCTAAAGATGATATTAGTGTGAAGATTGGAAAACTTAACAATTCTAAAAGGCTAATCCATAGTAGTTAAAATACTGTAAGTCATTTCTTTGGCCAACGCAAGTACAAATGAAAAGGAAGATATTAAAATGTCGCTCGCTTAATTACAGCGGAAATACATAGTTAAATACACAATATCCAAACAGTTCAAAAATAATATAAATATTATATAAAATGGCACTTTTTGGGAGACATTCGTACAAAAATGCATTAATTGTAGAATGGTGGAGATTAATCGGGGGAATCAGTTTACCTCATAATAACAAACAATGGAATAAACCAGTGTGAAAAAAACGTACACGTCATTACAAGTCGGTGGCTTTCAGACATACATTGCACATGTACATTAAACACCACGTCGAATCAGAATTCCAAAAACTTTCGAATGATAACAATGTATTAACAGTATCGTATAACGCTTGAATTATATTACAAGAAGCTATCGCTTTAACTGGAAGCATACTGGTAATTCCAAACTTGTTGAAAACGCTTTCAAAGAAAATATTTGGCACTTAATTGCAATACAGCTTTTGTACAATTGCTGCGTTTATATTTAACTTGGTTACAAATTTTATTATTGAAAATACATAATTGCATAAACAGTGCTGATATTTTTTGTTTAAGTTTTAAGTAGGCAAAAGATACAATATCGCTGCAATTATTAACTCGTTTTTGATAAAACTTTTAAAGTTTTTATGCAAAAAAGAAGGGAAATTCTAAATGTTCTAGTTTTTAAATTAAATATAGAAAAGTATAATTTCGTAATAAACGTTCACCTATTATAGGTCAATAATACGCAATAAGTTCGTTCTGCAGTTAAAACAACTGAACAGGTAAAATTTGCAAAACAGCTTCACACTTCATGCTTTTGGAATCAAGATGGATGCCAAGGCGAATCGTATGCTATACTGAGGAGCCAACTTGGTTCCAAAAAACATCAAGAAAAGTTGTTATTCAATGCAATATTAGTTTGGAATAAATGCAGATTTAAATTTTATAATAAAAATAAATTTTATTTATTATAAAATTTACAGACTACACAACTGCTACGCTTCGTTACAAGCCAAATACGATTACTGTGGTAGCTTCGCACATTTTATCAACTAAATTGGCAGATGCAACTCCTTAAAATGTTAAATTATTTGGTTACTATATGCTAAAATTGCAATTTTGACTAAGCCTGTACAAGAACAGTCAAATCGCTAAATGTGGATAGTTATTTCACAGGCATATATTATTATCGTTTAAAATAACTGAAAACAATCGTTTTAAGTATGCAGAATTAAATATTACAAAACTATTGGCCAAATTATTATTTAGACAATGAGCTGAAGAGTAAAATGACACCTATAGGAAGAATGCACTGCATTGGAAGAAAAGTTCAAAGTTGAAAGAAAATACTGAATTTTATGAACCCTGTCGTTGAAGTTCTGAGATCCTTCTAATGTGGTTAAAGAGATACAAAACATCAATGAGATAAACAGGGCATAGTAACAACCTATAGAGGATGCATATTGTTTGTCATACTGCAGGAAAATGAAATGTACTCAATTATACATCGCCTAACTTTACATCATTTTGCAATTTGAAAAAATTGTACCAATTCCCCAAAATAAGGCTTGCGTGTGTATATTAGAATAAACCTCGCGTATCCGACAAACTCTGGAATTTACAATCGCATCGTTAAGACTCGTAATACGCAAAGAAGCAGTGTTTGCTGTCAGGGCAAACTTTGATAACAATAAAATAATACTAATCAAAGCTGGGCACTTATCATTCACAGAAATGAAATAGAAAAAGGAAATGTTGTTGCAAAAATAGCCTGCTCTTATTCTTTAAATTTTTACCAAAAGAGCCACAGCTCATAACCATTTTCAGCCAATTGCTTTCACGTTGAAGACTATCAGAAATCCCGTGATGCTCTGGGGATTTTATTTTGAGGAACATTAGCTAGCAGAAGGTTCCAAACGTGGAAACCAATTCTTATCCCGATTTCCAGTAATCTCCGACCATCCGAATACACACTACTTTATGAATTAATAAATAACTAAAGTAGACGGACATTCAGAAGTTTATATTCACACTAACACCTGCAGTTGTTTGTGCACTGAAACCAACTTGAAGCTCATCATCCCATCGACGCTACCCTTTATAGAATGCAGATTCAGAGAAGGGATCAGCCTATCTCTGAGGCAGCTCGTCGTAGAATGTAATTCATTGTATGACAAATCCGACGCATGGTCACCAACTGTCAAACACTGATCATGGATCGGTCCGAATAATCGTGCAAAGAGAGCTAGTTAGTGTTAATGCTACGTGAGTCAGGTGACAGGTGAACTGATTTTGCCCAGCTTTGCCTTAGAAAATACTTCGCAACACAACGTGGCACCGAATAAAATCGAAACAAGGTTTTCAAGGAATGTTTCAAAGTTTTCGGGCATCGTTACCACAGACCGGATGACAAGTGAACAAACGTTACCAAAAATATTTTCACGCAAATCACACCACGAATGGATTTGCTTTGAAGGCACAAATATGAGCAAATAGTAGATGAAGATGAGGATGTCACGGTGAAATTTCTTGAACGAAACAATGTACTTGGAAGCGTCCATCCTCGCATATGATAATATCGTGGTTATCACATTTCGCCTTCAACTTACAGATCAATTTTTAAAAGGCACACCGGCACTTCTTTTCATTTAGGCCCAACTGATGCACTGGAACGATCTTGCTTACGAGACACTACAAAATACAAGATGCAAGAGATGCCCAAGATCACGCCCATGGTCAGTAGGCAGTAAGTCACAATCTTGCCGTAGTAAAATGGAAGTTGAGTCGTATCTTTTATTAAATTGGTAAGCTCATCAGTCACTTCGGCATACTATAAAAATAAATTCAGAGCAAAAAACAGATGACTTAAAATTCGGCTTTTGAAAATGTACCTTAATGGAAATAAATGTCATTGTGTATTTTTTCCTCTAATACCAGCAGATGCATGTTATAAGGCTCGTTAATATAATTGGTTAATTCGAATTATATCATAAGCTAATATCCTTATGTTATGTCCAGAATTAAGCAGCCATAAACATAAAGCAGAGAGCAAACATGACAAAGATAGTTATAGAAAGTAATTTTTGCATTCCCAGCCAAGCAGCCAGGGGTGTAAAAAGCAATTCAATGCAAAGCTGAAGACTACTAAACTAAACAAAAGGCATGTGATCTAGACTTGTGTTTTCCGCTTTTCCTCAGACATACAAATGTTAACATCTCCTTTCATTTAAAAAAAACATGTAAATAATTCACTAGATTTGCACGTGAAATGGAACGATTTTAATTTTTTTCATGTTTTATTTTTAATTTAAGCATTATATGGAGGAAAAATAGATGACAATTCTATATTGGACACAAAAATAGTTGCCTTCAATAGTTGCCCCGCATTCCCAGTTTGGTGCAACCCTTAGGCCAACATAGTAGCAACCCATATACAGGCAATCACACAAGCCGGTTAAACATTGTGTGATTGCCTTCTTTCAGGGTGAAAACTTGTTTTTAGAATGGACCTAATACATGTATGAAGATTTAGTAATTTTACAGAAATCACGTAATTTATTTATTGCATGATTGGCGGAAAGTACCTGTGAGGCACGTTCATTTCTAGATCAAAAAGTCACGTGATATAGCTCATACGTAACTCTACATAAAGGTCCATTGGAAAGAACTTCAACTGCCATGCCACCAAAATGATTAAGCAAACAAGAGGGTTATATTGCGTAGTAATAAAAAATGAAGATCACAAACAACATGCAAAAGCAGACCACTTTATTCGAAGAATCGTAAGTTCATTAGTAGTTAAAAGTACCACTTAAATGTACATGAACAGAGCATAATTAAAAAACGTTTGAAAGTTTTAAAATTATTTGTTTCTGCTAATGTTAATTAAATTATTCACTTAAAATTAAACATTTTCTTCACTTACCTCCTCAAACCAAATTAACGGAAACAACATTGTAGTTAGTTGGTCAAAAAATCTGGAAATAATAAAATACGCATTAGGACTAGCCTTCAATATACAGTAATTTAAAAGCAATAAAAAAATATAAAAAAAAACTTACGAGAATCTAGGGATTCTTTCTAGATAAGCATTCACTTGAAACCGTGCATTCATTTTTAAAGGAAGCCCCGTTATCTGATAAAATACAAAAATTTAACGACCGATTCAATTTTATTCTTATTTTTAAAGAATAAAATATGTGGATTCAATTTAAAACTACACTTATTCTTACAGGTTCAAGGTAGAAAATTGACGAATGAAGACTTTCGTTAGGTTGAAGTCCATCAACTTGATCCAAAAAGCTGGGATCAGCACCGTAAAAATGTGGAAAAGATACAAAAGCTGGCGCTCCTATTTGAACGAAAAACATAGAACCATTATAGTTTGAAGTTACTTTATTTGTCACCGATGTAATCACTCGATTCTTACCAAATTTGCATAAACTGACATTGAAGACGCCCGAGTTCAAGCACTTGCCAGTACAATAACATTCATTGCCAGGTACAGTCGAACCATTATCAAAAGAATTTTTTGGGCTTTCAAACTTAAATGCGGGAATGTCAAATATTTCTACTGGACCAACGTAATCGAGCTTGAAAGATCTATTTAATGAATAAATATACAATAATTACATATTTACTTAGAATATTAAACTAATTAATGAGCTAATGGTTAAATCCGCACCTGCAGAAGTCCGACACGAAAATTTGCAACTCCTGCCCTGGTTCAAGAAGTGGTGGGAATGAGGCACCGTCTGCAGAATTTAACACACAATATTAACATTTAATTATGATATTAAAATGCCAATGCAAGATTGTTATGAAATATTTTGGGATCACTAACCAGTTCCATTGATCTTGTTACAATATTCCGAGGACCAAATATCTGTATGGCTGTTAATAAAATACGCAAAGTTTAACAGCTAATTCAATGGAAGCTGTACGAATTGAACTGAACCAACTAGTTTACTTACGTATTGCCATTCCACCTATCTATTTCAGTAAACATTGGACTACTTCCCTTCCCGGTAAACACGGTGAATTGCCCATCATCAGTGGCATTTTTCTGTGAAAATACGTAATCCTTATTTTTCCATTTAAGAAAAAAAAAATGATTTTCTCGCATAATGATAACATTCATTTAATACATACCCCATAAAAATAACCAAATCTGGTATATGGATAGGTACCAAAAATTTCTCGCGCAACTTTAATAAGAGGATCATCATAGCCATCAAATAAAAGCTCTTTAACACTCCGGTGTATAAAAAAAGATTCATGTAGAACATGGAAAACAGTTGATAGTGCCATTCTCATTAGCGGTCCAGCCGTTTTGAACATATATGCTGCAGCCTGGGGAAAAAAAGCATAAATACTCTTAAAAAGTGGATTCATTTTTCTTCTTTAGTTTGACGAGGTTTTTAAAAAAAAATTTTAAACGATTTTAAGTGAAATGAACATTTCGTGTAAATGTCCTAATAAATTAATCGTGTTAATAAAGTAAAAAACATTCTATATAACCATCTTAAGACATAACTCTTCCTTATATTAACTAACGCAATAATGAGTATAGTGACAACCATGAATTAGTTTACCAAAGCTGCGTCACTCAATCGCGTGTCTTTGTTACGACTATCCTTTTAATTTAAGAAAAGTTATTAACGAATTTGGAAAATCATTACAATAATCAGGCATCTCATTTGTTTATGAATCCCATTCTGTAAAAGTCGTTGATCCGCAATGGAATTTCATTTCATTTTTTTAACAGATCATTGCAGTAACCGAGCCAATCAAATGCAAGCCAACAGACGAGAACACATTATGCAGACAACCGGTTAATCTTTTATTTAAGTCACTTGCTGAGTTTACTCCATGACGTCCCAATCTATTGTATCATAATATTTTCTTTCCTAAAGCCAATGAGTAAACATGTACCTACCAAAACTGGCATGTTCACAGTAGTGATCATATCTTCTTCAGTACCAACAGACAAATGGGGTTGAAAAATGAATGTTTTTATTCTACGAAATGACACTGTATCATTGTCATGAAATCGGATGGCCACCCTTTTCCAATGTTCTCTACAGAAATATAAGAAAAAAAATATATTGGTTCGCGAATGCGTTCGAATAAATTACTTATAAAGCAAAAAAAAAAATCAGATTACACGCCTTAAATTTAACCATTAATAATTCTCTATACAAATCACATTATAAGAATGCAGGAGACATTTTAAATATGATGAAGGTTCAAGGAAACAAATCAAATCAAAATACGTTGACCACCACATGGAGGTTGCCAATGACGCAAATGGCAGGTCTATTAAATGTAAAGCAAGAAAAAAAAGCAAAAAAAGAGCATATATGTTGTTGAGAAGAATCTCGAAACTCCAAAACACCTGTCATGCAACTTCCCACTGCTGGGCATGCCTTCTTCATAAAATTGATCGGACGGGTTCTTTGCGTCATACGTAAATAATTGTCCTGCCTAAGAGCAGATTGGGCAAACGCAGAAAAAATACTTCTAGGAATCCGATACAGCCTGTATTAACTAGTTTTAAATAACAACCTGCGTGCATTCGTCAAATTTATATTGGCCATAGCAACCATTCGATATTCGATCAAGGTTTCATCAACTTTCACAAATTAGTAATACAAATGCAAAATGGTTAGCGGGCATGATCGAAGTACATCCACTCAATGCTAGTTCTACATGAGTTCTCCATAAACCATGTTAATCCGAGTGACCATTGTGAATTTTTCAGCAGATGGGGTTACAAATATTCAGGTGACTGCAGGGAGGTTACTGTCAAACTTATCTATTATTATAATCGTTTCGTTGCCATCGACTTAATCAGGTACCAACAATCAACAGAAAACTGCTTATCAACATGACTGAATAGAAGGTATAGGGATGCGGCGCATCTCAATTAAGAGATACTTAAATTAACAAAGCAAAGATAATTATAATAATATAATACACGTAGAAACATGCGCTCAAAACCGTACGCTTGCATGACAAGCAAGTTCCAACGCACATTACCAACATGTTTGTGAGTATTTTATGTTCACGATGTGTCCATCATGGAGATTTTAATGTCGAATATACATGTATGCATGTATTATAAAATAAAATGGTGGCCACCTCTTTGGAGTCCACCTTAATGTTCTTCAACTTTGTTCTTCACTTGACTGGACATGTAAAAACGCAATCCCAACGTTGTGAAAAAAATGCCAGCAGCATAGGAATTATTGTCAACGAAACCTACATGTATTTTCGAAGGATTTTTTTAAGGGTTTTTAGCACCCTTTTAAGCCATTAATCGGCAAAATATGCCTACTGACCAGTTTAAAAAAAATTTAAAATGTTCATAATTTCATAAACAAAACAATAAGAAATTTCAGGAAAGTGCCAACTGAAGGAGTGGCATTTCCATGACGCTGTTAACAGCAACCACCGCACTCATTGAGAATACGAATTCGAAATTAGCTTTCCAGTCATAAGATGTGGCCGCTGGCAATTGATTTCCACATTATAAAATTATTGGCGAGCAGATAAGAGTATTACCACATAAAAATATAGCATCTTTTAAAAATACACCGGTAGGCGTAGCTTTTAAATTATACCTGCCGGCAGACATTCAAGGGCTTCTCGACAATTTGCATCATCGTAAACAGATCATGTGACAAACCGTCTTTTTTCTTCGGAACTTTTTTAATGAACGAATCAAATTTTATTGTTATAGAATATTTTAAACGTTGATAATTTTGAAAAAAAACCAGCTGAACATCTGAATACCAAGCAATTAAATTTTAGTTTTAGGTCCAGACTTATTATCAATTTAGCAGACATTAAAAATTATTATCAATTTGGGATGTAAACAGGATTTTTCCACGATAAACAATTGGCTGACGAGATTAATTAATCTATGATTAACAGATAACAAAAGGAGGTAAATACTAACCTATAAACGTATGGACCCAATTCTTGGACAGCAGGCTTCACATTTTTCCATGGAAAATCATCTCGGTTCGTTACATTAAAAACGTGTACTTTTAAATAAATTGGTAACGGTGGCTCTTTCCACGCATTATATATTTCTGAACCAGGTTCTAAAACAATATTCTGGAAAGACAAAAAACAAGTGATAATCACACGCTATCCTTTCTGGAGCAATTACAAGGATGAATTATGAAACAATCGAGAAACAAGCCTATGGCTATCCTTGCAATTCCTTTAATTCATCGTTTGCTGTTTACTTAAATTTTCAACTCAAAAAACATCGAGCCTCGAGACAACAATGGCCATGGAAAGTTTACAGAAAATATTATGAAGATATTACATTAATCTTAAGATTAATGTAATAAGCAGATACTCCCTTAAAACTGGCCTGATGACCCCCAAAAAATCTGCTATACAGAATATAATATCCCACACCAGAACTGCTTATTGTAGTAATGAATTGCTCATTGACACATTTAATCTGAAAAATGAAGGTAAGAAATAAGAGTAGATCCAAGATTACTCGTTGGCAATGAAAAAGAAATTCGCCGATAACTCATGTTCCGAGAACAGAGAAATACAGGTTGCAATTAGGTCAATCATCTAAATTGTCAGCTTGAAATATCGATAACCTTTCCTATCCCAAGAACAAAAACAGTTTTCATGGAGGTTTTTCCCCGTCACATGTCTGTTTCAAAGATGACATTAATGGCTTTCATAGACAAGGGAAATTTCCAGACAAAATTCTTAATAAGATGGTTTTTTATGGAATCATCTGTGTGATTTTAAAGTAAAATTATAACATTTTTGGTAGTCATCACACAAAAACGGCTATCCGGTTTAAGGTACACACATGTAAATGAATCTAATGAAGCCATTTACGAAGCGTGTATGACTTGAAAAAATATCAAGTAATTTTCAATTTTTTTAGTAATATTGTGGTGAGATGTAGACGCGCAAGGTCATCAAATATTTTATAATTTTTCCTGGTGACCTATTTATGATAAAGAGATAATTAAATAAATGTAAATGACGAGTGACCTAGACTTATAATGGGCGGCTAATATTGAACAAAATAAAACTTAGCAACGCTACAAAGTTAATAAAATTGAAACAAATAATAAAATCTGACATAAAGAGGTCAAAAATTGAGCGATAAAGGTCATTTGGTTCGTAATTAATAATTAAAGGACAAAAGGGAGGCATCGATACAGCGCATGTTAGCACCCGGGTATCGTTGATCAAAAGTTCCTGGGGGTTTTCTGTAGAGCAGTCGAAGATTTATTAAGGAATGTGAACTGAATTTTGGCCAAATTGTGGTCATGTTGCTAGTTTGCAAGACTGTAAATCTGTCACTAACACAGCATGCAAAGAAACTTCTACAATACCAGCTCACTGAGCCAGATGCCACGAGCTCCCTAATTGTGATTTAAGAAGCATATCAACCGATTTAATTTATTAAAAAGTCACTTTCACTTAAAGAAATTTCGGATACTTTTTTCTAGCAAATAAATGTCTTATTTATTCAATTTTAAGTATAGACAATGTGGGTATTTAAAATTAGAATTGCATGGATTGTCGACTCGGTTACTCATTGTTTTTTTACAATACGGTATACTAGCGTATTTATTGATAGAAAAACCTCATGATGGTCCTGGTTTTAAACGATTACAATATTTTTATACATACTTTTTGTGCACATTTAAGAATACTAAACAAATAAGTTTACCCCATTGACCTGCATAGCTTGAAGTAAATTATTTATTAACCAAAGCGTGCCGTATAGTAGATATGCCAAAGGTATGCATTATTTGTTCATTTTGGGTATTTCCAAAATCGTCCTTTACTGCTTAAAGAAAAAAGGGTTGCTAGAGAATTCATCTATCATTAATGCTAAGGAACAATAAATAAATGATAAACACAGGTAAAGAATTGTTTGGAAATACCCACAATTTACAGAATGTATTCTGTTGAATATTCATTTGCCATGACAAGATCAAGAAATCCTTCGAAATACAGTATATCATCCGTTTTATTAAGAATTGTTGCTAAGGTAGGCATATCCCTTATAGAAAATTAGGCTACATGGCGCATCAAAATACTGCAGGAATTTTATCGTTGCAGGAGGTATTGAGTAAATTGTCAATACCTTCAAAGATGTTGCATCAGACACGCTCAATACCTTCCCACCTTACACGATCAGTTTAACAGACAATATTTTGCTTTATTAGTGCTCAATTCTCCACTATCAGTAATCGCAATCATTCTGCGCATGCGCGCACATAGTGGCGCAGTTTAATACTGATGACAGCAGTCTCCAGGCATATAACTATAGGTGCGCCACCTACATTACAGACGTATTACTGATGCGAGTGCAATCAATATCGTCAGAACTACTGACGGAATGCTTAACCACGCCTACAATTACCAAACCACGCCCCAGTACTGATTCCAAAATCAGGATTTTTATCAAT
>JAQGAO010005677.1:0-13274 GCA_034697705.1 Ommatoiulus sabulosus
TCCTTCGCAAGTCTTTTTAGGAAGTCCTTCGCAAGTCTTTTTAGGAAGTCCTTCGCAAGTCTTTTTAGGAAGTCCTTCGCAAGTCTTTTTAGGAAGTCCTTCGCAAGTCTTTTTAGGAAGTCCTTCGCAAGTCTTTTTAGGAAGTCCTTCGCAAGTCTTTTTAGGAAGTCCTTCGCAAGTCTTTTTAGGAAGTCCTTCGCAAGTCTTTTTAGGAAGTCCTTTGCAAGTCTTTTTAGGAAGTCCTTTGCAAGTCTTTTAAAAAACTCTTAAAATTTAGACAAAAATGACGCAATATTTTCCTTTAGCAGGAACAAGCATTGCTTTTTGAAATCTTCAAAAAGCATGGTCGCCATCTTAGTTTTCAAGACGCATATTTACTTGTAGAACCAGTGCTGCCATATCACAAAACCTTAATTGGCAGCTGCACTCGGTCCACTGTATTGGTTCCATACAACAGGAAGCGCTGTCAGACGGACTGCACGGTCCCACTATACTAAGACCAATTTTTTTCTTTTTTTCTCAGGCCTTAAGCCCCGCCCACAGTGTTCACTCGTTGTCTCCGCCCAGCAGTGTGGACGCCCTGCCTCCATCGTCGCAGCAGCAGCAGCAGCAACAACAACAACAGCAGCGCAGCAGTGGTGCTCCGGAGCCCGTCCTCTCGCCCCATTCCAGTGCCTATCCGACTTCCGCCTCCGTCAGCGCTGCTCCTTCCGCTTACTGTGCCTTGTCGCCGTCCGGCGGCGCTTCGGCCGCCAGCCTGACGCCAGCGGCTTCAGCCATGCTGCGCGCTGCCCTTACGCCACAACCGCACACCAAGGAAGTTCCGGCTTCCATGTTGGCCCCGACACAGCGCTTGACCAGCGGCCAGTCGGTAAGTCAGATGATGGGTCAGCTGCTGGCCATTAACAATGGCATACCCAACGATATCGACCTGAGCATGGATTCCCTGCAAGGGGGCCTGGAGTGCGACGTCGACCAGGTCATCCGACATGAGCTCAGCGTGGACGGTAACCTGGACTTCAACTTCCCACCGGACGCTGGCTCACAGGCCCTCCAGCTGCCCACCACCACCGCCGGGAGTGGGCGCCACTGGGTACATTGAACGCCCATGGACAGTAGAGTACTTCACGATGGGTCACCATTGTGGTCTCGTGACGAAACTTGTCTTCGTCATGTTTGTCTCGTACGTTTTCTTTTGTCTTTTGTAGACGAATGTACTAACCGTACGTGCGTCTTAATGCCAAAACGGAGGACCGAAGCGCACTGCTACATGTATCGTCCAGCGCCGAGGGAAGCAGCAGTAGTGGCCTCACGAGCCTCCGGTCAAGGATTTTTCTCCCATGGACGATTTGGGGGGGAGGGAGGGAACTGATTGCAAATTGGCGATCACGAACTGACCTTTATGTGATGGAGGACTGTGAAGCTGGTGACGAGTTGATGGTAACTGACATTCACCAGAAAGTTGTCCGTGCACACGATTTATACAAAGTGGTAACAGTTTACTTCGACGCCATCGTTGTTAATTTGTTATGGTAGTTGATAATATTTTTCATGATATTTCCCTTCTGGCTGGCCACGATCTGATATTATTTCTCAAAAGCCTTTTTTAAATTTTTTTTTTAAGAAAATGCAGTCAAAATCTTAAATCTATGGAATCATTTTTCATAAACACTGAAATCGTTATTTTTCTATTAATCTTTCAAAAGCTTCACATCGATGACTTCATGATTTTTTATAGAAAAAAAAATAAGTACAACCAAATACATACAATACATAGTCATCATAATATGAACAAACTAAATATTATTTACAGAAAATTGGACTAAAAACTTCCATTTGCATCTCATGTTTTCAACATTTGGCAAAAGTGTGTCCACGGATGAGTAACCAATGAAAGCCAGTATACCATCAGTTTTCCAGTTTGCAATCATCCTCGCGACCAGTTTTCTTTTGCTCTTTCTCGGCTGGAGTCCACTAGTGACTTGGCGCCGAAGTAGGGGGCGCTGCTGGCTACCGCAAAGTCCACCGATGTTGGTTCGGCTGCTCAATTTTAAGTTTCCTCAGAGTTTAATTCTAGCGTTTTTGAAAAAAAAAAAGCCTCCACCCGCTTGACATTTACAACGATATTCTTCGTCTTCATCTTTTCGACTACAGTACAAACGACAGAAGTGTATATATATTAATCGACGCAGTGGGGCCAGCCCAGGCCGCCCTCTGGCGACCTCTCCTCCCCCTCCTCTCATGCATTCGTTGTTCTTGTTGTTCATGTTGTTGTTAGAAATGAAGGAGGGGGCGGAATGGCGGCCATCTTTGTTCGCTCGTGACTCCCCCTACCTCCGTTGTTGAGCGAGGCGACAAAATGGACGCTCGTCGAACAAACTTCGCGCTGAAATGCTTCTAGCAATCACGGCTTAGCTACCTGGTTAGGAATTCGCCCCGCTGATTTCCTTTGAGCAACTGATTTTAGCGTGTTGGATATGTTCTGGAAGTTTTTCTGGCACGGTGGCCCCGACGCCATCTTTACCGTGACTGCCCTCTGGCGTCGTTAGATAAGACTCATTGTACAAACATAAAACTAACTTGCTTTTTTGGCAGAGATCCCGGCAGATAGTGTAAGCAAAAATTAAGGTGAGCTAAAACTTGAGGTGTTTGCAAGGGTTTTTGGAGTAATGCAGGTTAACTGCGGTCCTTGACAAAATTACAGATTACCCAATTTTTGTGTTTTTAACAAATGTACATGTAGGTATGTTTGATAAAGTTTGTCCTACAGCTTTACTAAGGATTCTGTAACTTTCACCCCCAGTTGGCCAAAGTAATTACATGTATACATTTTATTATTTATGATTCGGTTTCTTTTAGTGAAATTGTGCAAAACTGCAATTTTTCAATTCAATTCTTTACCCTACAGTCAGTACATAGTAACATTTGGCAGGGGGGATCATTAAGCTGGTCATACACAAGGTAAATTATATCTGGAAACATGGCACGTTCAAAAAGTTCTGTTTTTTAGAATGTGAATTCTAATGGGAAAAACTAAAAAATGGTCTGAAATACGCGCTTGACTTTTCGGACACACCTAAAATTGGTAAGTTTCCAGATATAATTTGCCTCGTGTATGACCAGCTTAAACTTTTTTAAAAAAATTTCAGAACAAATTTGCCAAGTTTTTCTTTTTGTATAATTTTTGCATAATTTTCAACATTCTTGAGCACATTGGCAAAATTCTCAACATTTTCCGAATTTGTCAAAATTGAAAACATTTTCACGCTAATTTTAAAATTTCCTACGTTAATTTTGAATATTTTTCAAAATTGACGTTAGTATATTGTGCAAAAAAAAATCGTGGATAACGAAATTTGTTTAAAAACCTGGTAAAGTAAGGGGAGTTAAATATGACAATTTTGGGGAGAACCCTGGTGTACATTGCCGATCATGAATATTACATATCTCAAAGAAAGACTCAAGTGTTGGATTGTTTCAAACTTGGTTTGATGCAAATCTCTTAGGATAGTTCGTGAGTTGTTTTAAATTTGTCAACACATTTGTTCAAAATCATGATAATTGCCTTCTGGACATGTCGTAATTTTTAAATTATTTTGACTAATTACAATATGCACCAATAATAACCAGAATTTTGAATTTCTGATACTCAATTGCCAACTTTTGCTGAATCCCAATCTCCTCTTATCTTGATTCTATCGATTACTAGGTAGCTTACTACTAAATCTTTTGGTGTTTATTCGCATGGTTCTGGTATCCAAACGAATGTGCCTTTTTCCATCATCCCCCAACTGACATTATTCTTTTTTTCCTTTGAATTTTAGAGGATGAGGAAGCCCAGGTTTCTGCAGTATGACGTAGAAAAATCCCTAAGGATTCCACACACTTTCCACGCAAATGGAACTAATCTTCAGTCGTGGCAGTAGAAATGCCGTCGACTTAAGCACATTCCACCTCTGGATGATCCTGTGATGCGACTTTGGTTGCATTCAAATCGCTGAAAGAACTAGAACAAACCAAAGGAGATCAACTAACAGACATTGAGCGATGAGCATTTGACTGGACCGAACTGCCGACCCAGGTCACAAGAACTTTCCGTAGCAGTCCATGTTGGTAGTTGGATTTTCATGCCGAAATGCTCATCCTATCACTGTCATCGACATAAATAATGATGGATGACTTCCCTTCAGGAATTATCGTAGTACAAATTGGATTAACTGTCATTCAAGTGCTTTTGCCGCCCCGTGTTTGCGACCTGACTCGAAGATATTGGAGGGAAGCTCGCGGCACCTGGAATGTAAATTTGGCAGTAGAGAGTGGCTTCGAACATTTGACGCTTTTCTGATCATTTGATTTCCCTGCCCAAGTATTACATTGATTTGTTCTTTTTTATTTCCAACGAACAAAAAAAGAAACCCAGAAAGCAGAGCCCATTGATGCCGGTATTTGTACTATATTACTGTCACAATTTTGTGTACATTTTTGTTACTTTTGCAGCAAAATGTGGGTGTAATTTGTTGAATGTCGGACGTTGATTGTGAAGTGATAAAAGGTAGCATCAGTGATCGATTTACATGTGACTGTCATCACGATTATAAATATTTATAAGGAATATTATAGGAATATTTTGATTCCATTCTAACTTTTTTCCATTCTTAGTATTTTGTTTTTGAAAAACAAGACATTTTCCAACCGAATTCAGTTTGAAACTCACGGTATCGTTTGTATAGAACTTAGTTTGTATCCAACTTAACTCTCTTCGAATGTATGCAGTTCGATAAGAATTATAAATAATATACTTTAATTGGAAAGTGATTTTATTGGTCTTTTCATTAGGTCAGGTACATGCTCGAGGAATAGCGTTCCCAAGATGAATTGGAATTGTTAAAAATGGAGCCTGGCCATTCATACTATCAGCGATATCTAACAAGAATGCAAATAAATTTACCGATTATTTCAGAAGGATTTAAACTCAAAACCTGTAATTCTAAAACTTGTAAATGTAACTTGTGAAACCTTGAAAAATAGGTAATTTCTACTTTGGGATAATATTTTCATGCAAGTTTTATTTACATCCATTTGTAGCATAGCAGTTATACAGGGGAAAACCTGGAAAAGTCAGAGAACTTGAAAATGTCAGGGATGAATAACTTATTTTAAAAAAAATCTTGAAAATACAACGTATTAATGATGTCACAACCAAAATAAATGTTTTTAACGTGGTTAGCTCAACGCCTATTTACAAAATGTTAAAAATATTCCCGGTGGAAATTTGCAGTTTTCACCAATTTCAGAGAATAAATTTGAAAAATCTTCAGCATTTTCTAAGGAAAATTTGAAAAATTTCCGACAGATTCCGAGGACAAATTTTCGAAATTTACTAATGCTAAAATTGTCGTTGGTAAATTTTGCAAAACATTGAATGAAATTCGATGTTGATTTTGAAAAATTGTGGATAACATTGACATGTGGCAGGAATTTTTATTTAAAAACCGGGAAAAGTTGGGTTTAGCACACCCCAAAGTGGTTTGACTTCAGAAACCTTTTTAGAGGCAAATATGGTTGCATTATTTCCATTGGAATTCAACAATTCAGCGCAAAGTTTCCAATAATTTTTCGATGTGAATTTCTGCAATATTCAGAAGTGATTTGATGCAGAATCACTGATGTAAAATATTAATTAAATTCAGACCTACCTTAGGTAGGTATTCAGAAAATTGGTACAAGGAATGAATAGTAGCCTTTTTTTATTTTTGTATGTTTTGGAAAGTCAAAGTAAATGGTAACTGCAGTGGTGAAAATAAACAAACATGGTTTTTTTTAGAAACATTTTGGATTTAATATAATTTCATCAGTTTTGTATTTTTTTTGCACCTAATTTAATAATAATAATTTTTGTTACGAAAAAAAAGTGCAACTTGTGCAATACCAAATTCAACCAAAAATAACCAATGAATTCGCCGTGGTGAAATTTAGTTTAAAAATTGGTATAAACTTGAGTGAATTTTTAAAATCAACTTGTGCTTTAATTTTGCGCGGGTGACTGCCCAAAGTGCAATTGGTAAAGCTTGTCTGAGTACTCCTATAGGCTGGTGAAATTCAAATACAGTGTATGTGAACCGCATGACGTATTACAGCGCCATCTAGTTAATGTAAACGGAAATAAGGTAAGGTGTCCCCAAAATCTCAATCAAGTGGTTTTTTTGATATGCAGATTTAAACACAGGGAGTGTTAATTGACACAAATATTCGCGTGAAAACAATTAAAACATTAATTTGTTTAAAACAGATCAATCACGAGGGGATGTGGAAGTTTCTTATGCGAATTATGGATTCATGATGGTTAGAACACGTACAGTAATTGAAAAGTTTCAACTTTTAAAGCTAAATTTTCAATATTTTCAACTTTTAAAGCTAAATTTTGATGATCAACTTTTTGTTTAAAACAGGGTTCTCCCAGACCTGGAAAACCTGGAAAAGTCAGGGAACTTCAAAATGACTTGGAAAAGTCAGGGAACTTCAAAATGACTTGGAAAAGTCAGGGAAGAATGGTTTAGTTTGAAAAAGTCAGGGAAATTCAACGCAGTCATGGCAATCTAAAATTAATACTTTTACAAGGTTAGCTCAGGGCCCATTTTCCAAATAGAAATTGGCAAAATTTTTCCACGTTTTCCTAGTACAAATTTGCAAAATTTCCCACGTTTTCCGAGTAAAAATTTGAAAATTTTTCCACGTTTTCCGAGGTCAAATTAGCAACAAATTTTACGTTTTCCATGTGCAAATTTAAACAATTTCCAACGTTTTCTGAGTATTAATTTACAAAATTTCCCACGTTTTCCTAGTACAATTTTGCAAAATGTACCACGTTTTCCGAGTAGAAATTTGCAAAATTTTCCACGTTTTACGATTACAAATTTACACAATTTCCCACGTTTTATGAGTATTAATTTGCAAAATTTCCTACGTTTTCTGGGAAGAAACTTGCAACGTTTTCCGAGTAGAATTTGCAAAATTGTCCACGTTTTCCAAGTAGAAATTTGCAAAATTTTCCACGTTTTCCGGGTACAAATTGGCAAATTTTTCCACGTTTTCCGAGTACAAATTAACAAAATTGTTCACGTTTTCCATGTACAGACTTTCAAAGGTCTCTAGGTTTTCCGACTACAAATTTTCTACATTTTCCGAGTACAAATTTGCAAAATTTCCCACGTTTTCCGAGTAGAAATTTGAAAAAGTGTCCACGTTTTCCGAGTACAAATTTGCAAAATTTCCCACGTTTTCCGAGTAGAAATTTGAAAAATTGTCCACGTTTTCCGAGTACAAATTTACGCAATTTTCCACGTTTTCGGAGTGCAAATTAGCAACATTGCCCACTTTTTCCGAAAACACATTTTTAACATTTTCCGAATACAAAATTTCCCCATTTTAAAAAACCTTTATGCAATTATTATTAATTTTTAAAAAAAATTCCATGTTCATTTTCAAAATTGTCGTTAGTAAATTTAAAAAAATATTTTCCAGTGTCAATTAATTTTGGAAAATACCGGTATGTCAATTTTTCACGTTGTCAGTGGTCAGGGAATTTTTTTTTCAAACCTGAAAAAATTCAGGAAAAAGTCAGGGAAGTTGAAAATGAAATTTCTCGGGTAGAACCCTGTAAAATTACCGTCCAAATGTTTATAAACAAGCATCTTAGAATGCAAATTAAAATTGGTCCAAAATTCGATTTTTGTGGTTGGCGAGTGTACCGGAAGTTCACGTATTCCGGAAGTGCTCTTTAAAATCCATCGCAGCAGATGACGTGGAAATATCAATGGCTGCCATCGTTCTTATTTGGGTGTAAATGACGCTGTCCAAGATATCCGAATTCATCCGTGTATAGCTGGAGATATTTATGACAATTTTTAAAATGAATTTAAGTAAAACAATTAGTCAGTATTTGTATTTTATTTTGATAGTCGTGGCGCTAATAAAAGCCGATGAACATACGCATTCGGTAAGTGGCTGTCAAAATTTTTTGCCTACGCCTACGGACTGGACCAGCATTTGGGTTTTCTTTTCTTGTCTTTCATGCTTTTAAACCGTACAATTTTTCTGTAACAACGCTATATTTCCAAAACTAACACTCATATTTGCCTTCCCTGTGGTGTTTAAGCTTAATACCTGGGTTTCATTTCCCTGTGAAGTCATATCTTGGGTTCATATTTGACAGGGTGTAGTAAACGTATTGCCAAATCAACCCTTATAAATTTTAATTTTTATTGAGGAACTAGACAATAGTCTGCATTTAATCAGACGAGCCCTTCTTTTCAGCTTATTTCTTGACTCTTTAATTTAACGTTTTTGACCTTATGCGACCATCTTAACAGACTGTGAATGCCAATTAATATTGAGCATTCACAGTCCTGAGTTCAAAATTGAGTTCAAAATGATTTCAGGGCTAGTAAAAGTATAACCCAGGGTTTTAGGTACTGGGGGTCCACGAAGATGTTAAAAATAATAACAATAAATAATAATATAATGAACCTGCCCTACACTTAAGTTTGTAAGGGGTCCGTCAGATTGTTTAAATATCACAAGTGGTCCATGATGATGAAAAGGTTTAGAAACCCTGGTATAACCTTTGCATATAGGCTAGTAAAAGTATAACCTGTGCATATAACTCATTTTGTTTTCATTTCAAGCAATATTTGTCATCTTATGTGGCAAAGAATTTCCACATACTGTTATTTCTATTCGGTATCACCTAGAATGGGAAAGAGCTTGACCTACAATGAAATCTTGGACTAGTTTTATTTGCGTGTACGAAGTTGTTTGGTGAACTATGAGGAATTTGCATTTCGATTGTGGACTAGATATTCCGGTTTTTTTATTCGGTGACTAGACTGCTGAATGAGGGTCAGCTTAGCCGATTGAGCTTGTATTGAACCCAATTTCATGTGTTATACTACTTGCTTTCAACCATTCTTAAGGTCTCAAGTAAACGCCGTAAAAGACCGTAACCACAGGGTTGCCACTGACCTGCAAAGTCAGGCAACTTTGTCAACATTTAAAGAAAAGTCAGGCTGAGGTCAGGCAAAAATTATTATTTGGTGAAATGACTACCTATATACCCAGAGGAAGAAGAAATCGAAAGTAAAATCCAGAGCCTGAAGAATGCATATGTGTAGAATTGCAAAATTTTGTTATTGAACAAGTCAATGTGCATGTTGTCAGATAACTGTGTGCTTAATAAATAAAAATTACATGCATTCTTGAAAACTTTTTGCTTTTTTTTTAAAAAAAGGAAGCTATTTAACTTTAAT
Source organism: Ommatoiulus sabulosus (assembly GCA_034697705.1). NCBI lineage: Eukaryota > Metazoa > Arthropoda > Diplopoda > Julida > Julidae > Ommatoiulus > Ommatoiulus sabulosus. Next base: position 9,306 of record JAQGAO010005677.1, read on the forward strand.
TTTAGTCAGGCAAAGTCAGGCAAGATTGTATGAAAAGTCAGGCAAAAATGAGAATAAAATGGACAAAAGACAGGCAAGTCGATTTTTCAAATGTGGTGGCAACCCTGTAGTTGCTTTCAACCATTCTTAAGGTCTCGAGTAAACGCCGTAAAAGACCGTAACCGGAAAAGTTGGTTTAATTCCCAAAACACGTTTCGATGCCACGTACGTCTTCTGGTTGCGGTATTTTACGGCGTTGAATTGTTAGTTCAATTCCAACCACTTGATGATAGAAGATAAAGATTCTTAAAGTATAAAATCTTGCTACAGTAGTAGAACAAATATAGCAAGCTTGTCAACAACTAATCAGATTTGCCTGTATATGTCAATATTTGTATCGAGCTTTACCAAACACAATTAATAGTCCTTACCTAACCTGATCAAATGTAACCCTATTTATAACTAATCCTGGCCTACTCTAACTTGCCCTTAAATTTCTATACGGTCAAAACCAGCGCCGATGGTCGAGTGGTTTAGCTGTTGCTTCTCGACCATGGGCTGCAGGGATCGCGTCAAGGTCGGTTAGAATTTTGGAGAAGTGCAAAATTCTCTAATTTTACTGTTTTTTCGAATGAGAGTTTAAACCGTGCAAAATTCTCTAATTTTACTGCTTTTTCGAATGAGAGTTTAAACCGAGGTCCCGTATAGATCCCATTTGCTCTCTGCACGTTAAAGATCTCTCTTGGGGGGTGGAAGTCCCCCCATCAAAGACAAAATTTTAAATTCCCAGGTAAGGGATGCTGGCACACTAGCCCTTGTGTGCAGAAATTTTTCAACATTAAAAATCCACAATCAACCAATCAACCAACATGGGCCAAGATTGTACTTATTTATGCAGTGAAAGTTATAAATTTATATAACTTGTAAAGGTTAAATTATCCCAAAATAAAATTCATCAATTGACAAAAATTAGGGATTATATGACGTTGCCTTTCAAACTTCAGTACTTAAGTACAGCTGGTAAACTTCTGTAGGGATTGCCTCATTCATCTGATATCCTGTTGGTATTGATACCAGCCAACTCAAATTTGATGGTGTCATTCATTGCTGATCACAGCTGTTTAAACAACTCACCCATGTCTTTTTTTTGCCAAAGGCTTTTTTGACATCAATGCTTTTATGCTTTCACACTTTGCTTAAATGGCAAAAAAACCTGTTCATAAAAGAAAATGCTGTATGCACTTATTTATAATTTTATGGCCTGGCTTAATTGTATTCACGTTTATTATTGACACGTTGCTCTCGATTGTCGGCCATTTCTGCTGTTTGAATTTTTGTGAAATTTATTTTCCAGTATGACGATCACGAGGAGGTAGTCCTGTGGATGAACACAGTAGGACCGTATCATAATCGGCAAGAAACATACGCGTACTTTTCCCTGCCTTTTTGCCCTGGTCCGAAACGAACAATTAGCCATTATCATGAAACGCTGGGAGAAGCTTTGCAAGGTGTTGAATTAGAATATAGTGGACTGGCTATTGATTTCAAAGGTATTAATATCATTTAGATGTTATTTAATCCAAAGAAATTAATCTCGATGGCTCTCATCTGGTTTGAAATATAAAAGGCACGTATAACAGGTAGATAGATTATTAACAAACTAAATCTGGATTTTTTTCCTTCATTCCGCAGGGGATGTTGCAAAAACTGAATATTGCAGTTTGGATGTGACGGAAGAACAACTCCAGGCATTCATTTATGCAGTGAAAAATCACTATTGGTATCAGATGTATATAGATGACTTGCCAATTTGGGGTATGCTTTGTTCCATATCTGTCGAGGCATTTTTTTGTTGTTGTAAATTGAATTGATCAATTCAGTCTTCCCATGAATACAGGCATTGTCGGGGAAATTGATGATGGGCATAATGACCTTTATATTTGGACTCACAAGAAATTTGAAATGGGCTATAATGATCATCAGATTGTGGACGTCAATCTCACCAGCGAAGTCAAAGTGAAATTGGCTTCTGGAATAAAAATCCCATTTACCTATGAGGTTAATATAATGTATTTTTTTCCCCTGGATATTTAATTGCTTTTTAACATATTTTGACAAGTATTTCATACCTGATGTTCATCTGGGTGTCAGTGGACGTGTGACTTACTGAGAAAGCATTTCGACAGGGTTCCCCCAGACCTGGAAATGTCGGGGAAGAATGGCTTATTTTGAAAAAGTCAGGGAACTCAACGCATTTATGTTGTCACAATCCAAGCCCATTACTGGACATGGTTAGCTTAGGGCCGATTTGCAAACTTTTTAAAATGTTCGCAGTAGACATTTGCAAAAGTTGCGACAGTTTCCAAGGAACAATTTGTGAAGTTTTCAATGTTTCCAAGCACAAATTTGCGAAATTTTAAACCATTTTCGTGTTTTGTAAAATCTCAGCAGTTTCCGAGGACAACTTGCAATATGTTAAAACTTTTTGTAGTACGCGTTTTAAAGATTTTCAACCTTTTCCAGCACAAATTTGTGAAATTTTTCAGTTTCATAGGAGAAATTTGAAGAATTTTCAATGTTTCCGAAGAATCATTTGTAAAATTCTCAACCTTTTCCCGAAAAAATACAAATTTGTGAATTTTTCATTTTCTTATGCTAATTTTGAAAAATTTTCAAAATGTTAATTTTGCGGAACATTTTGAACATTTTGACATTGTTATTGGTCAGGGAAATTTGTTTAAAAACCTGGAAAAGTTTAATATGAAATGAAGTTGAAATTTTTAGATTTAATTACTGTAATGCAAATATTTTTGGTTTATTATATTCTCCAAATAAAAATGTTTCATTTTAATGACTTCATTGAACACCCACTGTTGTACTTTATCACTGTATTCATTTTGTTTAGGTAATTTGGAAGAAATCGAGCATTAAATACGAGGATAGATTCGACAAGTATCTGGACCCTAATTTCTTTCAACACAGGGTTGGTATTTATTATTTTGCCTTCCGTCGAGTAATATGATAAAATTTTATAACTATGCAATTTTTTTGCAATTTTGGTATAGATTCACTGGTTTTCCATATTCAATTCATTCATGATGGTGATATTCCTGGTTGGTTTGGTCTCTATGATCCTAATGCGCACGCTACGTAAAGATTATGCCCGTTATAGCAAAGACGAAGAAATGGATGACATGGCAAGTTCACAGCGGACGATTTATTTACTAGCTTGTTAAATGACTAATAATAACGTAAACGTTTTAATTTCAAGGAAAGGGATCTAGGGGATGAGTATGGCTGGAAACAAGTCCACGGTGATGTATTTCGACCGGCTTCCAATTCCATGCTGTTTTCTGCTCTTATTGGAACTGGCTATCAGGTCATATCAGTCACATTATGCGTCGTATCTTTTGCCATTTTGGGCGAGTTGTATACCGAGTAAGTGCATTATCACGTGTCACAATGTGCGTTTGGTAATTTTAAACGTTCTTAGATTACTACCGGGAAGTGAGATATCAGCTATTACAAAACAATGTCATCCTCCTTTTTTCCAACTGCTGCTATTGGCTAACTTATTGCAATAAATGTAAAACTGCAACGATTATATTCGGTGTAACTCCTCGGATACCGACCCAATCAGCCATTTGCATTTTGGGTTGTTATTAAGGAATCCATATTGGGATTTGCAGTTTGTTCGGTTTTTACAATTAAAAGGGTTCCCCTAGACCTGGAAAAGTCAAGGAAGAACGACTTCAGGGTTCCCCCAAACCTGGAAAACCTGGAAAAGTCAGGGAACCTGAAAATGACCTGGAAAAGTCAGGGAAGAATGGTTTATCTTGAAAAGTCAGGGAAATTCAATGCAGTCATGGCGACTCTGGGCCCATTTTCCAAGTATTAATTTGCAAAATTTTCCACGTTTTCCTAGTACAAATTTGCAAAATTTCCCACGTTTTCCTAGTACAAATTTGCAAAATTTCCCACGTTTTCCGA
>JAQGAO010005678.1:0-13272 GCA_034697705.1 Ommatoiulus sabulosus
TCTTCATTCGATTACAGATTGCTACGCTGACTTTTGAAATACACGTAAAAGAATGAGAAACGTAAATGTAACGTATTTGAGAGCCTGCAAGGAAAAACTCTGCTTTACGGGGGGAATGTTTTTCTACAGTATACGGCAATAAATAGTTTTATTTAAATATTTTACTTCTCAAATTCCGGATTCTTAGGATTTCAGAACTAAAGGTTGACTGATGGGAATTGCGTCGTAAACAACTGATTTTATTCGGTTAAAATGATGCTTGTGGAACTGATAAACAAACTGACTCGACTAAACGCGTTTTGATCCGCATTTATCCGAGGGTGGCGCAACCTCGTTATTAAAATTCAACGCGTGCTGGCGGCCGGGTGAACTGTTTTTGAAGCGCGCGGCGCACGCTGATGCATTTGGCAGATCTGCGAGGCAGATCTCGCATACAAAATGCAGATTAAAACGCATCGTGCTAATTGAGCGCACCGAAATGCCTTACGCAAATTAGGCGCGCCGTTCTGTTATTGCTGGCAATTTCTGTTCCCGCCGATACGATTGTCGACGAAGCGCCATATCAGAATGGGGAGATGAAAACTAAAATGCGACATTTCGTGGGAAAATCCATTTTGCCGAAAATATGGCATATTTCGTTCATTTTTCCCTTCTGCTTCGTTCGGTGAAAATGCCTTTCAAACGAGGTCGTGTTCGGATGTGGCATTGAGGCGAAATTTTCCATAAGCTTATTTAAATAGAAATAGACGAATATAAATTGCCCGGGCTTTTCACTAATAATAATAATCGTAATAAAGGAGCTATAAACCACGTAAGCTTATCAGCAGTTCGCAGCCATCTATAAACGCGACATTTCCAACAATTTTTTGGACGAAAGTTTGCCACGTTTTAATGCGTCGAGTTGGAAATTAATTTAAAAAGGCAACAGAATGGATTGAAATGGAAATGAATGCAGTCGGGCGACTATAAAATCCTACTTTATACGCTTTTACTTTTCTTCCACTTGTACGTTTTTAATGAACTACGGCGCTTCCAGGAGAGCGCGCAAAAATGTCAGCTTGTTATCCAAGTACAGAGATGTTGCATGAACAAAAATGAAATCGTTTTTATTCCAAGTTGTCTAGATTTTTTTTTATTATTTGAAGTGTTAGGATAGAAGTAACTCCAGAATAACTTTACATTACTTTACAATTGCGCTTACCTTACTTCTGCGAGAATGCTGCAATGTCGAGATGTGTCGTACATGTAAAGTTCATTTCGCTTGATTTGATAACGTCTTAAACCGGAAATTGAAGATTTTTCAGTTGTGTCACTTTCAAAGTGGGGCCGTTGCTTAAATTAACCCCAACCTGTCATGCTAAAAATTCCGAAATTGCGTTCTAGATATAGTGGTTATAACGTACTGTAGATAGAAACAATTCGTCTGCTTGTTTTTAACAGGGCTTACAATTGTAACTCTAAACACCTTTTGTATTTAAAATTAGAAATAAAACGTGGAAATAGTTCAACCTGAAATATGAAATAGAATACGAACAAAGTGCCGCGCCTTACTACTTTTAGCGATGTTTTGTTCAGTTTTCGACAAAGATTGCTATAGTTTTTCTACCTATGGTAATCGATTATTTTTCATTTAAAATTGCCCGTTTCGTAAGGTTTTTACCATCCACATTTCTTTCCTACAAAATCAGTATGCACAAATACTGTAGGTGACATATTTTCGCAAAAAATTCCTCAATGCTCAGCTGCACGGAAATATATATATTTTCTTATTCAGGAATATGCTTGTGAATAACATTGTCGTTTGCGTTGGTTTTTTTTAATAAAATAAATGCCGCAATTATTTTTTTCTTGACGAAAAATTCCAAAGGCGCTGATTTTTTTTCCGAAAAATATTCATTAATTTCTACTAATATTTTGCGTTTTTCTTTCGTTTAATTTGCCAAATGTCATTTCCATCTCGTATACAGTGTGAGTCCGAAGTCACTTTACATCCCGTTCGTTGTTTTTTTGTTTAATCCGACACTGTAACCCCTTTTTAGAAGTGACACAACTCCAAATTTAAAATCTCTGGTTTAAATCTACGGTATTAAGCATGGTCCCCACATTCTGAAGCGGGCCTTCCCTACTCACCACTAAGGTTATTTAGGATAAAATAAGGCAGTTTAATGTTATACATGTATTCATTAAATAATTAACGATATGGACCGACCCTTCCTCATCCCGGCCTCTCAGGTTAGAGCCCTGAAGTGCCCCACCCCACCCCCTTCTTATTCTCGTATAAGCTATGGTAGGACAAGGTATAATAAGAAGAGAAAAAGAAGCACTTTATTCAATAAAATCGACACATGCCATAGTTTCTGCTAAATGACAGTAGTGTTCCATCACATATTTTTTCTAAAAATAAATCAATAAAAATGTTTTAGTTGCGTCACTTCTAAAGTAGGGGTGCAATATCTAACGCGCTCCGCATATGTGCTGCCATCTATAGTTCTCTCGAAATTGATGTTTCGTCTTCATTTTTCCACCCCAAATGAGAAATACAGCTATAGAACTGTTTTTGAGACACGCAGTTGTCACCCTTCCTTTTCCCCACAAAAATATGAGTGAAATATGAGCTCAAAAGGTGATGAAAGCGGAATCGAAAGTGCGGGAAGATGGTCGATGTCATTACGAAGACAGATTGCTGAGCATGCGCACAACATTACTTTAATGTATGACTGACAGTTTTCATGGCGCTAGGAGAGTAGATGTACGCGCTGTATCGCAGCACTGCTTTTTTTTACGACCAAGTTTGAATCTGAGATCGATCTCAAACATTCATTTTCGAGCTTTTCCAAACACCATCGTCAGTGAAGGGGATGGTGTCAGTTAAGATAAACACTTGCATCTAGGAAAATTCGATGCCCTTCCTTGGTACCCTATCAAGATAGACATCCGATTATCAGGAACTGTTAGTTTAAGAGAGTAAGAGTTATCATAACAAATCAATTTAACATCGTACTTAACATCAGTTATCTAGAAAAATGATAAATAGACCTTCAATATTTTTACTTAAAACAAGATACACTAGATCATCTTGGATAGCAAAAATTCCAGAAAATGCAGATGCACCAGTTCGTCCCAAAACAAGATACACTAGATCATCTTGGATAGCAAAAATTCCAGAAAATGCAGATGCACCAGTTCGTCCCTGCATGCTTCTTACACGTGTAATAATCATACAGGACCGGACTGCTTAGTCTAACTTAATTAAGTGAATTTGCATAATGATCCCCTTGCCAAATGGATTTATGTACTGACTAGGGTAATTAATAGAATAATTCGTGGACATTTTCATTTCAGATATTTTTTATCTTGGTATATTAATAATTCTTGCTAATTAAAAGGGGTTTTGATAACTTTTATTACTGGAAATGTTATTTTATGTACATGTAATCACTCTTCACAATCATTACCCTTAATTACATCAAATGCGTGCGTGTTTTTTTTCGTTTTTTTTTGTTTTCCTATGTTTAATAATTGAACAAAATTTACTTAAAAATCATATTACAAAACCAAAAAAGCCATATGCACTTTGTTTTTAAAGCTTAATATAAATAATGATTATTATACATGTATAAAGTGACAATGCAACACCTGACAGCGGCATCTACTGTGTCAAGTACCAAATTTAGAATGATGGATCCCATTTCTATAAAATTTTAAAAATTGTGTATTGCCTCTACATATTTAATGACCATCCTTAACAAGCAAAAAAAAAATAGCACTTCACAGGATCCTGATTCGAGGATGCGCGTTTAGGTCAATCATCTTGGTGCAGTTTTAAATAAATATGAAAACCCAATTTAAAAGTTCACGCGTTGTCACTTCGTTTCATTTTTTGCGTTATTCCTATAAAGTATATATGCTGTACGTAAATTTAAAAAAGTTGAATCTTCCAGGAAAAGTAATACGAAAGTTTCTATGATATGCTGTAGAGTAAAATATTCACGAGTAAATAAAATTCACGGAGTACTTTCTTAGATTCTTAGATTATTACAAGTAGAGAGATACATTTACATCAGTTTTTTTTGTTAGACAGCTTTTTTTTTTAGAAATAGTTTTCGACACTTGACTCGCATGTACTTTTGCCCATTCCTATCACGATTTGATCGCCGCGACGCATGGCGGATGACGTCATACGAGTGTGTCATGTCATCAGAATGTGCCGAACACATTCGTATACAGGTACTCAAACAATATTCGCAGATAGTACTTTAGCATTCTCGAAGTGTAGAATGGAAAGCATTATTAATTTTTGGCTCGAAAATGGTGAAAACCTCGAATGAATTTCTCAACGCCATTATAGCACGTGACTTGACGCTTGCCAAAGTGCGCTGATCTGCGAAACATATGTCCGAGTGCCGTTGTTGTGTCACGCGTTAGCAGGACAACGAACGTACGAATTCCGCCACGCTGTGAAAAATGTAGCCATTAAAGATTAAGCCGTACAGTATGAAAAATGAAAAATGTCCGTGCTTCGGAGAATAAATCAAGCCTTGTTGCCATTAGCTCCGAGCTGCTGAGTCGGCCATTTATTTTCGAGCGTTTGTTCGATAAATTTATCGAGATTTTCGCCGATAATCGGCCAATGTTGCGAGGAAAGTTTCCGAAGTTTTCCACGCAGCTCCAGGACGTGAATTTCGAAGTGGCGCGAATTTATCTTCCGCCTTTATTCCTGGGATAAATCAGGCGCTTTTTATTACGTTTTTAGCGGCAAAAAGCAGGCCTCGATCCTATTCCAGCTCCGGAGTGGCAAAATGATTTCCATTAATGCATACGCTGGGAGGTTGGCGCCATTCGCGTCAAATTCATGGCCTTTATATTGACGAGTTATAGCCAATTAAAATTGATTCCCGGTCCTTTGCTACCGAGGAACTTGAATTTACGACGGGCTCAAAATGATCTTTTCCAGCTTTTTAAACATGGTGCAAAATTTCCGCGCATTCCCGTCATGTTTTCTGAAGAGCGGCTCCCTCGCCGTTGCGAATGGCCTGTAAAAGGCTCTGGAATCTCTGTTCCGAGCACTTTTGAGTGCATTCTGAAGTTTGGGTGCAAAGTTTTATTTTGCCGTAATCTTCAATTTTATATCACCGTGATGTTGATTAGACAAGTACTTGGATCTGCGACATATGTTTTTGCATACTTTCCCCGATGTTGATGTCACAATCTGGTTCATGTACGACTCTGGAATATCATGTCTTTTTGACTTTCTTAGGGGCTGTGCACAAATGACGTCCTCAAGGAAGGGGGGGGGGGAATCAACAAAGGACTAACTGGGACATTGGGGAGTATATGGTATGCCGCATGGTTAGAGTGGACCTCCATTGATGAAAATAATTTATTCATTTATTTATAATTTATTGGTCTAATTTTACTTATGGTTCCCTATCTGAAGGAAATTTGGAGAATTGTCTGCAAGATTAGTAATAAGACAATTAGAACCAAGCATTAGGGAGTTGCCAGTATTACCTTTTGACTATTTTTGTCCATCAATTAAATTGTGATTGCAGTTTATCTGTATAATTCAAAAGGTATGTTAGATTTAATTTCTCTTCATAGGTTATGAGATCCATTTTCAATACAAATGTTTTCTAAATTTATGTGACTTACATATTTAAATTTCCCACGCATCACTTTCCAAGTAAGATTTGTTCGTCCACACTGGAGGAAATTGCATATACAGGTATCTTCGAAAAGTGTCCATAGTTTTCCATTTTTTAGATTTCCTTCAAATAAATTATGTACTCACACTTTCAATCAATTGTAATGACTTAAAAGTTGTATTTTAGACATGTTAAAAAAGTTGGAAATCTGTCACTTTAGGGATGTTTTCGATTTTAGTTTCAGGTTTTTGGGACACCTTGTATATTCCGTTCTGCGGCTCGTATTCAAAGTGCGCTCAAGCGTGCATCATTTGCGGGCTATCTGTATGCATATAAAATGGTCGAAAACATCTTCATTTGAATAAAATGCCTGGCGGCCGCGTGGAGGCTCTCAAACTCATCGCTCAGGGTTGGTGAGGGGGAAGGGGGGGAAGGTCTCGATACCTCAGTATCAAATACGGACTGGGTGCCATGTATACAAACACCGCACACCAGTCCATTGAAAATCAATCATTGGCCAACGTACGGTGATGTGTTTACACTCGTCGAAAAAAAAAAACATTGCATCATGGGAAGTTGATGAGCTGATCTTGTTCCGAAGCTTTTTGTCTGAAATCTCGAAATAGGGAATTGCGAAAAAAAGATCTGGCTCGTGGGATCTAGCGTTGAGGCTTGTTTTTCAATTTGGTGAAACCTGAGTAGCGAATCGTAGTGGCAAATCTGCGAAGTAAAGGGGCACTTTGGAACTTGGGATGATGTAACCTAATTCCTTAGGGTGAGAACACACTGAATGCTTACTTTCGACGTGCTTCTTTTAGCTTCTTTCCTTCTTGTTTTCATCTTCTTGTTTCCAGCTTTGGGGCGCAAAATGAATGCTGATATCAGCGTGATGATTAGTGTGCTTGATGCGTTATGCTAGGTAAAATATTCCGCGTAAAACTTTCCACCTGCGCATTAGCATCGCATGATGAGTGCAAGACACATTTTTACGGTACATAGGCGGCATACAATCGATGGCTACACTTTTGACCAATCTGCCACTTAAATTGCCACTCTGTGATTTACAAATCTGCTTACAGATTTCCAAAAAAGAAATGTTAAAATCATTCTTGAAAGCTTATAAGCGCTTCTTGTAAACTCAGCCTGGCTCGGCTAAGCTTTCTTTATGTGCGCCCTCATTTAAAACGTATGCCGCATTCTTATCCCGCTTGGTGACGCTAGTGTACGCCGAGTGGTAAGCGCCTGCAATAAGCATTCAGTGTGTTCTCACCCATATGCAGTATGAGGAGAATGTGCCGTCCATAAATTGAAAGGGCGCTCATTGACTGATCTTTTTTCCTAGTACACAGCCCTTCAAGTCTTTGGAATTAGTTAATCGCCAGAATTACCAGAATTAGTAGGTGTTCTCAAATAGTCTTTACCAATCGTACTTTGGCATTCGTGAAGTCAAGTGTGGAAATTCGATGCATTTCTTTTGCACACGTGACTTCACGACTGCCAAAGTATGATTCGCAAGGCTTCTGACTGAATACTAGGCTTATAGGGGTATTCAGAAGCTTGAGTGTTTCTTCCTACTGTATAAGCGATCGGTGTTTATCTCGCATTTGTTTCCACACATTGAGCAAACATGCCAACTTCTGAAACAGTTAATTAACTGTACAATTATTGCGAATTAAGTGAATGTTTTCTACGTTTGAACATCGATGTGGCGCGATGTGTAACTTCGATAAAGATGGTTACTTTAGTCGTGTGGTGAGCGAATAATGAAAATTATAAGATCTATTGACAAGCATTTCTGAAAAAACATTGCTATTCGTAATTTAAATAAGCTAAAGTAGTTTACATACAGTATGTACATGTACAGGTATATGTACAGTATATGCACTGTGCGTGTAGATCAATATATAGTAAAAAAAATCGTCCATTAAACTTTTATATAAGTAGAGTTTTTGTGGCACATGGAAATTACTGACGCAAACTATAAATGTTATTTCAATATAAGAAATGTAATTTTATAGCAGTGCTATGGCCTGCATGAAGGAGAAAGTTAAAGAAATCTGTTCAAATTTATATGGCATGTTTTTCACCAACGCTATTTACAGACTGTACTTTCGTTGGCTTAAAGTACATGTAAGAGTATAGTGTTTATGACGTCCTTATACTCTAGCTCATACTGATTACAATTCAGCACAATACTTGTTACATATTAATTACAATTTTAAGCCTGACCTGGAGTCAAACTCATCAATGACATGACACGAAGAACATTCGGTATTTTCATATGGGTTTTTCAACTGTAGCTGATATTCGAAAGAAGTTATGCGCATGCGCAGTCAGTCGTTGCAATAACGTAGAGGGATTGACGTAACGTACAGTGTAATAAGTTTAATAATGTTAACGTTTTTCAGAAAAACGATACCCTAATACTCTCAATTGTCAAACTACTCAAACCTAGATGTTTTGGCCACACAAACAGACAGTGTACATGTATACATGTATTTCTTTTCAAGTACCTTCATCTCCAAAAGCACCAACATCTTTACATTTTCATAATGGCTTCATTGTTTCACGTTTTGCATGCATAATAAGGATCCCCCGAAGACTTAAGTAGCGCTTGAGCACGTTGAGACTAAGCGCTTTCGCTTGGGTGGTCACGTCTGCTGTCTGGTTCCACCAGGTTTCCGTCTGCAGCCGCCATTGTTTTAAGTTGATATTGAGGAGACCTTTATGCAAACCGTATATACATTAGCGGTTTGGAGTGCAGGTGGCGCCTCGGAGGGAGGCACGCTCATAAAATGCCTCGTTTGCAGCTAAATCCCCGTTTTACATCGTGTTTTAAATCCGAAAAACATCATCCGTTTCATGATTAATTCAGCAGGTTATTGCGCCATGGTAGATAGACTGCGAGGGCTGATATTGGCAGACAGTTCGTCTTTGATGCGGACGGATTTCGAGGAAATAATTGAGCAATTTGTAGGAAACATGTTTGAGGGATCTTGTAGCCTCTGCTTTTCAAGCAACTAGCTTTTTTTGTCATCGTTATTCGTAAGCTAACGATTGGTTCAGAAGAGATAAAAAGCAATTTTGGATATAAAGTTTATTCCGGTGTATTTCTGTTATTTCCATTTCTTTCCGGAGATGACACTGTAACGTGGCGTGTATTGATTGATGGCTGAAATGGTGCCTGTTTGTGTTATGGTAGGTTATTATTGGATTATTTTTGAAACGTTCTGGCTCATTTAAGGGTTTTTTATATGGGTGTCGTTACATTGCATCCTTTAGAGAAACTGTGGTAATCGTGCATTTCTCGAGTTCTGAGGAAATTTGCTAGAGAATATGTCCCAGTTGAATTTTATCATTTAAAATGAGACTTCTGATTATTCGAGAAGGCTTAAGAAATGTGAAGTTCTGACAATAAAACTTGAGATAACAAGCTGAATGCATGAAACGCTCAAAATATGATTTTTTGGTAAATTTTGTTTGAAACGACTGTACTATCATTAAAAAATGGTAATGTATTTTTAGAAAAAAAAATTGTTCTTTAGAAAGGGAATAGTGTTTTTAGAAAAGTTGTAAGAATTGCAATGTTTTACACGGTTTATCGTTTTTGTTTGAATTGTCACTATTTTCAAACGAAGTCATTATTTTCCGAACCATTGGCAGTATTTATAAAAAGAAATTATCATTAGTTTCTGAGAAATTATAATTGCATTGCTTATAAAAATTATTTAATGGCATTATATTCAAAAAAATATGTGTTTTAAAATTTTACCAGTTGTTTGAAAAAAAACATTTATTTGGTTAAAATTGTATTATTTTTGAAAGAATTACCATTTTCTCCTTAGCTGGCTTTTTTCAGCAATCGCCACGTATTAAACCATGCAAATCTTTAAAACTTTTAAGTTTTAAAGGCACTCAAATTGAAGCAAACGAAAGATTGGATCTTTCCTATTTTTCGACTATATTATCCTTAAAATTGTAGAATATTTTAATCCTATGTTAAATTTTTTTTAACCAGATAAAACGTTTGAAAATCTGGACCTTTCATAAACTATAAAAATGCAACATACTGTATTCATACCATGACAGTGACAGGCTAAGTGGAGGAAAGTAAAACTTGGTCCTTAAATTTATCACTCAAGCATGCGTCAAATTGACGTTATCTAAATTGACGCAGACCCTATCCGATAAAATCGTGCTTTAAAACTTTAGGTTTATCACAGTAACCAGAACGCGTGAAACCCTGCACGCTTTTTTAAACTTTGTTAGCTTCAGTCTTGAATCTGTTGAATGGACATTCAAAACTCGCAAAATGGTTTTTTTTGGGAATAAATGCGACTGTTGAATTTCATCTTTAGATAAGCATTATATGGAAAGTGTCTATAGATGGCGATGCTGGCATGGGTCGTTGCCTTTTTTTCTCTCTCCACAATGGCTTCATTGTTCCAGAAGCGATAGGATGAGCTGCGGGAAAAAGTGGTAAAGATAACCAGATTTATTTACCCCACCACATGGGCTCGGGGGAAATTCCCCATGTGGGCTACCGATAAAAACGGGACATCTTTGCCCCCGCTCTTGTCCTCATGCTGCTACCATGTGTTGGAGATTGTCCCGATATTAAAGGGGGCTTTTGAGGTTCTTGGGAAATTTGTAAATTGGGGATTAACCTAGAAGGTGGGAATTAACGGTAAATAAAGATCCCGCGTGGTTTTTTGCTGGTGGAGATTGATAGCGCAGTCGAGAAACATCCTGGGGCGCCGACGAACAATGGAATCTTTGTCCTAAACGACGTTCTACTCAGCTTCTGAACTTCCAAAAGTCTCGTTCTTGTTTGATCAAGCACCTTGTCGGTTGTCCCTAGGATCTGGATTCTAGATAGATCCGATAGAATCATACTAATCTTGAGACCGATCTCATGTCCTCAATTTGTGTGAAATCTTAATGCTTATTGCCCTGGGTTGGTTTCATGTACCGACAATTGTACGTTTATCAACCTCCTGATGGAAAAGTTTTGATGTAGAAAAAATACCAATCCACCATTCATCTTTTAAAGGCCGTCACACCCGAGGCAATTTATATCCCGAAACGTGTTTCCAGGTATATTATTGCTTTATATTTCCCCGTTTGTTGGGCGAAATTTCCATTGCAAATATATTTCCAGAAAAGAAAAGGATATTCTATTCTGAGCAACTTATTTCTTGTAAGAAAATGACGTTCTAAGTTTTACAGCCATGCACAAATGTTTCTTTCTGTTGGATAGCCAATCAGGAAAGACATACATTACGTCATAGGATGGAATGAGCAATGCTGTCAAGTTAGTTTACCCGCATTTCCCTTTGAAGCAGTTCTTTCATACTGTATACCAGTACATGTATATATTCTGAAAATATCGTTTCATGTGTGCAGCAACAGGAAATTGCTTCAGTTGAAAGAACTTTTCTGCAATTTCTCGCGATTTCCGGCAATAACTTTCTTCGTGTGTTAACGCCTTAATACTTTACAATTTTCCCTTATAATTATAATTATAATTCCCGAATAAAGTTGTGTATTCTGTGAGGACTTCAATTGGATGATTTCAATCTTAGATCTTGTACATTCCAACTATACAGCTCCATTACAACTGAAATGGTAACAAATCAATTACTGCACAATGTACACATTACAAACTAAGAACTCCTTTTTCGTTCGGAAAAGCATAAAAACGTTTGAGCAAAACCTGAGCAGTGATGCATTGTAAACATATCCGTCGGCTCGGGTACAATTTCATTTCAAGTACCTTAAGCAATAATTCTTTGAAGTTGTTTTGCGGCGCATAGCGCCGCTAATGACGCAAACTTAAATTGGTATGGATTTCAATTTGAATGTTCAGCGTTTCTTTTTTCAATTGTGGCTTGGTTTTTTGCTGATTGCATTTTTATGGAATTGTTCGAAATCGGTTTTGTCGACACAACTCGTGCTATTTTTATCCAAATCTATTACTGAATCCTTGGAATCTCATTCATCGTTAGTGCTCCATCTAAGTCTGATTTTCTAATCTTTTTAATTATTTGTTCCTTGATTATACTCTATATACATACATGTATACTTTGTTAGTACGCAAGTATGTACATATATTACAATACCGGTGCGCTTAATCGCATCAACATTACCCCAAATTTGTTCAGTGTTCATCAGTTTTTCTCAAATGTGACATAGAAAGATTGTCTACAAATGCATACAAAGATTCTATGGCGGCAAATTTCGTTTCCTAGATACCAATATTTACTTCACTTTCACGTTGGATTAATTGATTAAATACCAAAAGTCATTCTTTTATGTTAGAGAACTATGAAATACAAGTACAGTGCATTCCTCAATAAGAACTAAAGTTTGATCGAAGTTTGGATGAAATCTAAATACACGTAGGGATGGAATGGTGCTGCAATTTTTATCTGGGAATTTTCAATGTACTTTTTAAAAATAAATTGTCTAAAGTTAGTTTTAATGCAACATAGAGCTTGAGAACCTCAAACTCCAGTGCTTGACAAGGACTGAAATGGGATTTCGATTCTTCATCCATCAGAGTTAAAGAATATGAATATTATAGTGTTCTGTTTTCATAATTGGTATATCACAAATTGCTTGGGAGGATACGATTTATTCCCCTTAAAAGTAATATGATTATGTGTATGGAAATTCCTGCGTAAATAACCGTTGGGTGCGGAAATAAACAAGTCTCGCCTTCAGAATATTTCTTTGTAATGTCCGAATTCGGAATTCGTCTTATGCGAAGAAATTAACATTATTCTATTTTCCAATTCTGAGACAAGTTTACTTCGTGCGAAATTTCGCTTGAAAGCGAAGCGGACATGCGATAATAGTACCGTAATTGCAAATTTGGGCACTTGATTACTATTTTTAACGCTTTTTATTGTAATATCGTGCCTTTCAGGGAACCAATGACAAAAAATCACCAGAACGGAAATTCTATTATTTAGTTTAGGGTTCATACCACAGTATACTGTGTTCATACGCTCTCGCTTCCGTTAAAGGAGAAAACGAAAATAAGTTGAAAGGAATAAAAAAAAAACAGTTGAAAAGAAGTCGAGCATTGTTCCCCTTTCTATGAGGGTTATTCTTAAAAATTAATCGACTGAAAATGCTTTGAAAATCCAGTCTTTTAAAAAGCAAGGGCGGGATACTTTAACGATGAAATCCCAATAAAACTTCGCGCCCAAATGAAGTCGGGAGTTTCATTACGCGTAGTGCATTGAACCGTTTTGATTTAGGCATTGGGGTGGAATTTTCATATATTTTAAATATTAAATTTGAATTACGTTTCTCGGGTGTTCCAGAGTTTTCTAAATGGCTTGGGTATGCAAATGACGTCTTTGCATGGCTTATGCATTGCATCTCAGGGAAGATGGAAAGGTTTAAGAGGAGCTATCAGTGATCCGTTATATGGTATTTTTTCGAAGAAAATATAACTTATCTTGATATTGTTTATAAAAGTATGATGCAATCATAACATTAAACGTGTCTATTGAAAAAAAAATTGACTGAAAATAGCTGCAGCGCCGCCTACCGTAAGTAGTATACGACAAATCGTAGTGCGCATGCGCGTCGTTTCAAGAAGGCCGAATTTTAC
>JAQGAO010005679.1:0-13272 GCA_034697705.1 Ommatoiulus sabulosus
GTTATTAAGCAGGTAATACCAGTGTCTAAATTTGTCTAATTGGTTAAATCGTTTTGTTATAAATGGGATAAATAAGGAAATAATGCATTTGTTTTTCAGCTTCACTATCAGAGATCCTGTAATGGGCAGTTACGCAGTGGAATGCTCTTGCACTTGACTCGCTTTTATGTTGAGCGTAAATCAAAGGTTTTTTTAATGCTACAAGAAATGTGCAGATTTCTTCAATCAAAACCAGACCACTCCAGCAGCGTAGAATCAGTTCGAGCTCATATGGTATGTCTTGTTCACGTTTCATATGCAATTTCTTTTAAAATTATCCTCACACAAAACTGAAGATCAAATGGAAAATCTGCCCCATTCTCTTTATAGGGTTTGAAGCAAAACATTCTCAAGCATACACTTAAGAAATGCTTTGATAAATTGACAGAGACTAAGAAGGTATGTAGTAGAGATAATATACATGTTTATACACACACCATCGTGTGTTAAGCCTGATAAACTGAAATTTTTTAAAAAACACTGATGCTGTGAAATGTTCTTGTACCTGTTTTTTTGAATGAGCTCCCAAGAACGACATGCCTATTCAACGGATCACTTTATTGTGTCAACTCAGAGAACAAGCATTTAAATCCAAATCAAATTAAAAGACAATCTTCTATTTTCTTTCTTAAAAGTATTTCAAATGAGTGTTTTTATGTGTTTTTTTTTGTAGCATAATTAATAATATGAAGACTTTTTTATAATAAGTGCTTCTATAAGTTTCTATCATTTTATTACTGATAATCGCAACTTCGTTTTTCCAAATACCTATTAGCAAGAATTAACAAAGCTTACCTATATTGCTTCATAATTAATACGATACGGAGTGAATGAATTTTTGAAAATAATTTTGAATTTACTATTATTGACTTTTCTGTACATTTGCATAACTGTCATTTTTAGGTTCCTGTGCGTGATCTTAATCCAAGTGCTACTGATGACCAAATATATTATAATAACAAGTCGTTGAAAATGGTCCAAATGTGGCGTTTGAGGGACAATGTTGACCCGGATAATCTAGAGAAGGTGTTGTTTGAAGAGGAAGGAGAAAGCGACAAGGGAGGAACAAAGAGAGGCGGGACGAAAAAGGCAGCATCCAATGATGAGGTTATGGAGGAAGAGGATGAAACATTGGAAGAAGAGGACAGTTTAGAAATGGACGAAGGCTGCAGAAATGTGCAGCTTTACCAGGGAGCCAAAATGACATCGAGAAGACATGGTATGATTTATTCGTTTTCGTTTTTCCATAATTAGCTAATTTTTTCCGAATTAATCCAATTTATTTGTTAGAAAATTAATAAGACATCCAAATTTAACAATTGCTTGATTTCTCTTGCAATTGATTCTAGGCATCCCGAATCCACAAAATCAAGTCATTGACCGTCCTCTCTTGCACCAAGCATACAAATTAATTGAACAATTGGGCCCTGAAGGTGGAAGCATTCAGCAGCTAGGAGTACTAATGGGAGTGCCACGGTTGGAAACACGCGCATTGTGTCGCAATCTCAAAAGACTCACCGTTGTTTCAGCTATCATGAAAGATTCAGGAAGACAGCGTGTCACCAAGTATGTCGTACAGTATATTGTAATTATTTACTTTATTAATATTATTATTATTTTAATAATGGGTAAAGCAGAATAAAAATGTAGATGTTGAAAATGCAATTCGTTCAAAAGTTAAAGTAGTATTGGTAATGTAATGCACACTGTTTCATTATGGATTTGCTTAAAATATTTCTGTTTTAGATACATTGCCAAGCGCTATATGAGTACCAGCCAAGAGCATCAAGAGTTATACAAGGAGTGCCAAAAAATGCTAGAATTTACAAAAGGCAAGTTGTCAATTTTAGCTAGAAATTTGTAAATTGGGTAATGGGTAGTCATGTTTGACATAATGCACTACAAACAATTATGACTGAGGTATTTTCGTATAAACATATTCTCCAAATTTATGCCATTATTTTCAATTTT
Organism: Ommatoiulus sabulosus; assembly: GCA_034697705.1. Classification (NCBI taxonomy): domain Eukaryota; kingdom Metazoa; phylum Arthropoda; class Diplopoda; order Julida; family Julidae; genus Ommatoiulus; species Ommatoiulus sabulosus. The sequence continues at coordinate 2,011 of JAQGAO010005679.1, forward strand.
GTATATATTCAGGCTCATCTGAGGCAGTTGTTCAGCCAGTGCCTGCTGTCTCAATTCAGAGTGAGGAGAGAAAATCCGAGGACGCTTTGCCACCCATTTCGGAATTCACCAATGAATCGGATTTTGTCACAACAGAGCAGAGAACCACAGAAGAAGCAGACATTTTGGGAATTAAGCAAGGGCGGGGCTCGTTGTTGGAAGACATTCAGAAGATATGTACATCAATGAACGGAGATGAAGGTACTGACATAATTCAGGATTTGAATTTTTTTAATATCCTTTCATGTTATATACCCTTTTTGAAAGTTTTATTTCAAAAACAATGATAAGCTGTCTGTATGTAAATTTGGTAAAACTTTGAAATTATTTTTCAGGTTTGAATCTCACATCTCGAGTGGTTAAGCGTGCAAATATTATATTGCAGGCGGTGAGAGAGGCTAAGGTGATATCCAATCATGTCACCTTACAACGGGTGAGTTAAGATAATGATTTTTTAGTAGTGATGCAACCTTGTTGGAAATTGTACGAATATGCATTACATGTACTTGGTTATTTCAGTTAATAATGAGTTCTGAGGCAGATGAAGGAACCAAAGTGGACAGGAAGTCCGTTTTCCGACTTGTTAAACGTTTGGCTAAAGAAGGATATCTCAAATCTGTGCATTCCATTCTCAGGCATGGTGGAAAGGAGAGAAGGGCAAGTTAGAATAATGCTTTGTCATTTAACTAAGAATATTGCATGAGTTTATGTTGTTCTCAAACTACTTGTAATTTGTTCTCAATGCAATGAATCAAGAATAAACTGATCAGAGTGCTGTTGGCATTAATTACATTCTCACTCCCACTTGCTTTAATAAATAATTTGAAACTCCCTGAATTTCAGACTCATTTAATTTGTGATCCTTCATTGCCCAACGATGATCCTTTGATTATTAGTGCCCTGGAACAAGCCAAATTCAAGCATTTTGCAATCTCTGATGAAGCCTCCAAGGCAATGGTAAGTATAGGTTGTGGTACTGACCACTGTTGCTCCCTAAAAATTACCAATCTTGTTTGTTGACTTTGTATAGTATCGTGAGGTGAAAAAGATGAAAAAACAAAATGATGCTAAGGAGGAGGAAGCCTCCGCTGATGACCTTAACAACCCTATACGGATGAGTGTCTTGGAGCTGCGTAATCTACATGACAGTGAACTCAACAAGTCTCTTCTTGAATTTAATTGCGTATGCCGATTTTCTTTTCATGTTGCATTGCCTTAAGGGGGAGTCCTCAGGGCCGATTTCCACCCATTCCCACCCCACATGGGTCGTTCCGAATGTGCCCCCTGCACCCACATATGGCACAGTATAGGCAAAACTTCCATAGCGAATTGCTCCCTTTAGAAATAAAGAAGCCAATAAGTAAAAATGTTACCTGGTTGGGCGACTTCTTCTCCTGACCGCGATACGTGGTTTGAAATTAGCTATCCGCACGTGAAATTGCAGGCGTGGGATGCGTTTGATCTTAGCGCTAACGGACATTGTTATCGCCTAGACATTCCCGGTGATTTTCGCCACCAGGCATGCTTGTCGATAACAAGGTTGAATTTTAGCCGTTATCGCTAAAGCGTCCCTCACCTGCAATTTCACGTGCGGATAGCTAATTTCAAATCACGTATCGCGGTCAGAAGAAGTCGCCGAACCAGGTAACGTTTTTATTTATTGGTTTCTTTATTTCTAAAGGGAGCAATTCGCGATCGAAGTTTTGCCTACACTGTGCTGTATGTGGGTGCAGGGCGCGCATTCGGAACGAGCCTCATGGGGTGGAATGGGTGGAAATCGTTCCTGAGGAGTGCCCCTTAAGGCTTATTTTTTTGTTTTTTTTTGCATATAAATGTCAAAAGCTCTTTGTAAACTGCAGTTTTGGTAACGTTTTTTATTATTATTTTTCTAACAATTGACGCCATTAAATTCCAGAAAGAATTATTTTGTTTTATTGCCAAAACAAACGTCGTTTCGACGTAATCTACATCTTCATCAGGTGTCACCGTGGCGATATACAGTCATCTCTCCTACCTCCTTTTGCAAACTTGGTTGGTGTGCAATTTAGAGTCAGTCATTCCATTCACTGATAAAGCCTTGACAACTTTCTTGTCAAGGTTGTTGGTGACACCTGTTGAAGACGATGATTACGTTGAAACGTTGTGTTTTGGGAATAAAACAAAATAATTCTTTCTGGTTGCGGCCTTTTTTGGCGTCAATTGTTAGTTCAATTCCAACGACTTGATGATGGAAGATAAAGATTATTATTTTTCAGAAAATTGGTCGTCAGTATGGACATGAGCCAAAATTCATGCGTTTAAAAGGACTCCATGAATTCCTCTATTATCTTGTTTATGCATATGAAGGCCGAGAAGATCTGCCAATTCCCTTGGAACTGAAAAATGCAGAAATCAAACAAGGTTTAAGTTGGCCTAAGGTTTATCATCCAGAAATTTCTTGGAAGATGTTCGTTTCTCCTCTTCCAGTTTACTCAGGTGTGTCAATGTTTTAGTTTCTTTATGCGCATGTTTGTGAGACTCGCGATTATCCAGAGAGATTGGGGTAACCTATACACAGATAATCCATAAAGTGGGCCCTATTGACTGAAGCCCATCTATTTTGTCGTTTGAATGATGAAACTAAACTAAAAAGTGTCCCGCTATGTTATTTTTCTGGAATGAAAATCGGTTCCACATTTATTTACTGTCATTTTTCCTGTAAGAAGCTTACACATCAATATAACCTCCGAAAATTTTAAAAAATTGTTTATTTTTGTGTTCCAGGGTGGCGCTCAGGTTGGTGCCTCTTCAGCGATGTCTTGTTGCGAATGCCACTTTCCTTGCTTGTTAAGCTGGTTAATTATAATTTCAAGGTAAAAAAAACATGTTTGCCTTATTGTGCTTTGTTAATTCATTGCAAACTTGTCAGAAACATTTTCATATTATTTCCTGTAATTGTGAAATTTATGTTAGATCGAAGGAATTCATGAATATTTGAATGACCCCATAAAATGTCATCTGCCAATAAGCAGGCTTCCTCAGCATATACGAAATTATCTGCTATACGCTCGTAAATATATTTTCTCGTCACATGATGCTGCAACCATGCTTGCCTGTATGGGATTACTCTCCTTCAGTCAAAGGGAGCACAAAGACAAAGATCAGGTAGCAAGATGCCCAACTAACTTCTCTAATGCAAGTTCTTATACTACCAAATTTTCTGGTGTAGTAATATCAGCCTAAAGTCTATTTTTCCTTCCTAATAGGTTTTCATGTTTGTACACTTGAAGGCCCGTGTTGTTGATACCACTATGTCTGATCCTCGCTACCATAAGATCACTGTAGACAAAGAATATCCCGTGAGGGACTATTTCTTGCAGACAATGAATGATTTCCATAGTTTTTGGATGGATTTGGAAACGGTTTGCATGAGCACCCCTCTTGGATCCCACAGTCACGAGCAGGGAAAACCGCTCGTAATTGAAACTCTATTCAAAAAACCTCTGATGATAGAAGCTTCTGCATCTAAGAAGGATGAGGAAATCGTGGATGAGTGGGCTATCCCTGGAGACGGATTAGGTGCAGGGGGCATTGACTCGGCATTTTTCTCGTAAGGGCACAGGTTTAATTGCTTGAAGTAAATTGTTATGGTCAAAACACTGAATTGTTATCATGGCAATCTTTAACAACGGAAACTCGGACATAAGGTAAATTGCCATTCATTTTGTTCGTTGTTTAATTTAAGGCATTTGAAGCGGAATTGGTCGTGGGTATCTGTATCATCTGCGTCGAGCAAAACCAGTGCGGTTCATCCACTGCATTCGTCAAAGAACGTTTTGTGTTCATTAGATAAAGGTGATATGTCTCTTTTTAAGCCGACATCGTTAATGGTCACTGTAAAGGGTGGATCAGGTATATGTGATTTGAATCTGGCTATGATTTCTTTAAAAAATGCTTACTTTGGTTTGAATTATTGTTTAAATTAGCAGGAATGGAAGGTGGCACGCCAGTCACTAAAAAACGATATACTCGGCTTGCAATTTCTGCATTGATAAACGGAAAAAGTGGAAAACAGAACCATGAAAATGTTCAACCATCACTTAAGAAAGGATGTGATGTGAGGGAAGGTAATATTCTTTGATTAGGGCTACACAATTGTTGCCTTTCAGGCATTTTTACTTGTCTTTTGTCAGTTGAGTTATTCTTTTACCACGTTTGATCAATTGTTTTGCCTTTATATTAACTTTTTAATCTTGTTTAGATTCTGTTAAACCTAAACCTAATAGGTATGATCCAAAGGTGCGTACTTTAAAGCGGAACTATCAACGCGTTCGAAAGCCCTATTACGATGAGAAAGATAAAGCTGCGCTGCAGTTTGTTACCAAGCAGAGGGTTGCTTGGTCGTCCAAAGAGGATAGCATGGTTATTACCTATCATTATTAATCCCACGTCATTGATATTACTAATAATTACTAATTGAGTTAATTTCATGCTATTTTCCTCAGCTTCTTTTATGCAAGGTTGCTTCAAATTTGTTCAAACGTAATGACAAATATTTGATTGTTCCATTCACTGCTGTTCGGGATCTTTTGCACAAGCATGTGGAGGTCTGCAAATTGACTATCTGTCCATCTTTCATTTCGCTAATTTGAATATAAGTGTATCTTATGGACCATAATCTTTATCATTTTTAGGCTAGCAAAGATAAAACTTCACGTGCATGTCAGCGGCGTTTGCATTACATGCTGAAAAACCCTCAGACAGTGTTCAACATTTCTTTTTTTGTAGGAGAATCACTCCAAGACAAGGTATTGCTTATGTTATTAAACAACTTTTAAAGTTTTAAATTTGGTATCTGTTCACACTTCAGGGAAAGGACATAAGATTGATTCCCATATTGGTAGGATTCTTCATTTATAGAATTTAGGAATTGACTCGGTATTGTTTACTTTGTTATCCTAATCAGAGGGTATATTCTTTATTTTGACCACAATGCCCAGAAACCCCCAGCAAATCACTTCAGTAAATTTCCCAATTATTCAGATTGCTGATTAGCTGGCCCTTTTGCACTTTTGAAATGGCACTTTACTCATTTTGTAGGGAAAAAATGACAGAAGATTAATATAGGTCCAATTTTCATTCTTGAAAGCATAATAAATTGTGCAGTTCGTAGAATTTTCTTGTTCAAACAACATAACGTGAGAGAAAACCGTGAGGAAAATAATGTTATATTGGGGCAGCTAACTTTATGCAGAGTATGGAAAGATGCTGACATAATTCTGATCCAAATCTGCATAAGATCTCTTAGGCAATCATAAAAGCTATATAAATAATGAACTATGGCCTTCCTTCAGTTGTTGATATTGCATTGCTTTGGAGAATATTTGAGTATTTGTGATATGGGTCATCCAGGGAACGTCTTTTCCTTGTCGTCTTGAATGACCGAGAGGCTGCTGTACGTTCTGTGTGCAATAAGAAGTAATGTACTTACAGCTTAGAAAAAGGAGTGAAATGTCAGGGATTGGAATTTCATTTTTGCTTAAAATCAGGAAAACATTTGAATAAATATGAAAGTTAATTAACTTTGCATATTTCAGGAAATTTTGGAATTAATTCATGATCAGCCTTACGTACCAAAAACAAATGAAGTAGAATGGATCCGTCGCTTTGAGGCAGTAATGTCCAAACTTCTCATAAAAATCAAGAATCCTACAGTCTCCGTGGAAGACAGCGATGACGATTTTCCCGACACTTTGGGTGATCACCACTTCTTTATGCAGCGCTGCAAAATTTCAGCTGCATTTTTCCTTTTGAAACTTATATTAATCTGCCCGTTTGATATATTTTTCACTTTTCAGAAGAATTTCATAATAAGTATGACATATGTGATGCTAAGGAATTTGTGAATAGTAGTACTATGCAGAATGATGTTAAAAATGTCGTGGACATTCATTTTAGCGTTGTTACCACCATGATTTTGGTTCGTGACCTCCCCTTATTATTATATCACAGTGGCATTTCTCCTCTGCAATGACTGAATAATTTACTCGTTTACTTATAGAGTTCAGTGGCAACACTTAGCGATGGCACAAATTGGGCATACTATCTGTATCAGATTTATCAACAATACCCAGAATCACTGTTGCTCTCGGCTTTGGCCAAACTTCGTTCATCTCTAGTTCTCAGCAAAAGAAAAACCTTTGGACGAGTTGCTAAGAGGCGAAATTTGCTTATTAATCTGCCGTATCAGCTATCCATCAAGTAAATAACTTCAGTGGTCAATGCAAGTGATCGAATGATCCTGAAAGCAATGAGCAGCGAAAACATTACATATTTTTTTTCTTTCTCAGGTACGATTATTTGTTTTTGAGCCGATTTAGAGAACACATTTTTCCCGAATCCTATGAAATAATGCAAAGCTTTCTACATGATTCAATAAATGGTGGTCATGGTGTTCCCATTGTGATTGATCAGGAAGGAGGATATGCAGCTGCGGTTATGTCGCTAGCGGCTACCAAAAAAGTAAAATTAGTTTGTTTCCGATTAGTTGTTATTAACAAATAATGAAATTATCCTTCGTTGAATTTTGCAGAAAAAAAAAATGCTCACTTTTATTTTTATCGAACAGATTCTTTTTGACATAACCATCCCAGATGAAGTGATAATTTTAAATATGGACGAACTCAATCGCCATTGCAAGGATTTCATTAAAAAGCTGCGAGTGTGGGAAGACAAAGTGAAGACCAAGCAAGAGAATTCTTTTGTTCTTTGGGCAGAAGGAACTCAGCAAAAACCAGCTGAGAAAGAAGATGCAAGTGCTGATGATATTATTCAACCATCAAAAAGAATCCGGTTGGACACGAGTGCAAGTAACTCTGTAAATCCTGATGAGGATAATGAGGAGTTGACACGGTGCTTTGTGGAGGTTGATAGCAACAATAGCAAAATCAACATGCCGCCTTTGACAAGATCTTCCCGTTTTGCTCTGTACATGCTTCGCAAGGAAGTAACCGAACCGCTGATCGAGAGCTCTCAGCATCTGCACGATTACCTCGTGATAAAGCCTTGCACGGTGAAGTGCCGCCTGAGCAATTTAGCAACGTCTCTTCAACCGTCTTATCCATTAACGAAAGAAGAAATTCATAGGATTTTAAGCAGAGTTAATGCGTAAGTTTTTCTTTACCTTTAAACTAGTTTGTCAGTTCTTGTCATGTTCCATTTACATGTGTGTTACATATTATTTAATTTGCCATCCTTCTTGAGAAACTATTAAGAAAATTTACCCATTTTCTATAGTGTCCCGGACTTTACATTGGCATTAGAATTTTTTTTTTTTTAAATTGTAACGAGAATGAACTATAGAGATCGTGATCGATCATTTCTTACTCTGGTGTATATTCTATCGTGCTCCACGCACAGTAGGTGTGTAACTTGTTTGCATTTTGACAGTCTCTGCTATAAAGTGAAAAATGAAAAAAATAACGGCCACAATCCCTTTCTTTTGTAATATTTTTAAATTACAAAAAATAATAATTGTTAAATTAAAATTTTTCAAATTCATGACAAAAAGCAGGTCAGGAAGCAACATGTCGATCGATTTGTCAAGTGGTTGGAATTGCAGAAAAAAGAAAGGCAAGGCGTCGTTTCATTCCACAACCAGATATTAACGGAGTTTTGCCCTTCTTTTTTCTTGTGAAACAAGTCCAGCACACGTCCAAGCAAATGTTCAGTAGACAAATAGTGTGGAGATAAAATATTTGAATAACAATCTATGAAGTGACATTGAAAATTTGCCATATATTTCAAAATTACCTTTATATGTGTGGCTTTGTTGTTGTTTTATTTTAAGTATTTTAAAAGCTTGAAAAAATTGTATTCTAGGTATTTGCCCACAAATGACGTTTCATTGGATGATATAAAGGAGCAATATCACACCAGGGGTCATAGCAAAGAAGTCATCGAGGAAATGGAAGAAATTTATTTTCAGATCTTTCAGCGCAATGAAATGGGACAAAGGATCGATGAATTGAGAAAGTGGTTCAAGATGGAAGACCGACTGCTGCCACTTGCAGTGCACATTGATCTGATGACCAGCTATAATCTGATTGTCTCAGTAGGCGTGGTTGAAAGGCGTTTGGTGGCTTTGAGCAAGGCAAAACCATGGCTAATCCATACATACAAAATCAAATCTGAAAAAGTTATCCAAGTGGAGGATAAGGAGGCCATTACAAATACAGGTGACAAAATGGATCTCCCTGACGAAGAAACTAGCAAAATTGACTGCTTAGAGACTGCAGATGACATGGAAGTCAGCAGTGATGTACAAGAGCCTGCCAGTGCACAGTCAGAGGAAAGTATTGTGCCTTGTGAAAATCGGCCGTGTCACACAAAGATGCCGCATGTGAATGGAATTATTCCCACAGACTTTAATCTTAGGTAAGTTGTCCAACATTTTCTTATTCGATTTGGCCAAGAGCCCATGAGCGGAAGTTTACACTTTATTCCAACACATGTTTTCGAGGATTTTAGATCACTGTTATTTCAAATCAAACTGTAAACACCGTAAAGACCACATGTTGCTGTAAAAACAATATTACGTGGACCTTTCCATTTTCTATTCATTTTGGGTCAACGACAATTGATGTAAAATAGGTGCAAATATTTTTAAGTACATTAATTGAATCATTGCATGTACACTTATCTTTAGGTTTAAAGAGCCAATTTGTTTTATTGGTCGATCATGGAGGAAACCCAATGGTGCCGTGAACGTTCAAGCACTTCGCTTCCTGCTTAATGGCATCATGACATACATCATGACAGATCCAGGCGTGACTTTAGAGCAATTACACTTGAAATATGCTGCTGTTATGACCCCTGTTCAACTTCTAGAGCTGCTAGATGTGAGTTGTTATAATGTACCAAACTCACCTTTTTATCAGACTTGGCTAAAATTCTTAATTACCATTTTATTGTAATATTACAGATTTTGAAAGAAGCCAAATGCATAGAACAAGTTGATTTAAAACGCAGTCATGAATTAATGGGTCCATTTTCAGACCCATATACAATCATGCAAGGTAAGAAATTCAGTCCTGTTTACAACATGCAATACACTGTACACACATGTAGTGCGAGATGACTGTTCTGTTCCCAGACAAATCTTGACTTTCTTTGGGCTCTCAAATTGACCGAACAAAAAAAGCACAAATAATAACCAACATCAACATTTCTCATTATCCTATTCTCGGAGTTCACCATGTACTACATTATAATACTTGCAAGTTAAAGAGTATTCATTTTATTGTTTTAATGAGCCATACTGATAGGTTTTCATTTTTGAAACTGTTGAAAATGCTTTGAATAATGTGAGGTTGTGTAGAAGTCTTCGAATTTCCCGAAAATTTCCCCGATACTACGATAGACACTTTCCTTTTTACACAATTTCAAATTATCACTGAAAGAATGTTAATTGCCTTAACAATCTCCTACTTACATGCATACATTGGTATGATAACCAACAATCTGTCACATTTCGAAACATTTCTTTCATTACAGTGGATGAAGAAGATTCTGAATCCACAGCTTGTTTTAATCCACAAGTGGATTGTACAATTAGGTTATGTCAGCTTCTATCGGATGAAGCAATGGAGTCTCTGGAGAAGAATGTTTGAAACTTTATTTGTAAGATAGGAAAATATTGGGATCAGCCAATGTCCATTCCAAATTGCCTAAATACGTACCTGTAAGGTACAAACGTTTTAGGCATGCATGTTCAAAAAAATTAAAACAATATTCAGCAATTTCGAATAAAAACATGCGAAATATGAAAATGACGTGCATATATTACAGTGGCAACATTTGAACACAATAAAACCTCGATTTCCATAATGTGCTGCATTTAAAATTTCATTTATTATATTAAAATCACGCATATTTACAAAAGAAAATGGGTTTTTATTGTTGCTTTTAAGATCACAACAAACATTTTAAGACAAACTTCTAAATGACAAAAAGACGCAAATGTGCTTTTCAGAAGCATGAGTCATATTCTCAGGTGGGATTTGACAGGTGCGATATAAGCTTTAGCGCCTCTTTTTCTTCTCTTGCTTATTTCTTCTGTGCGAATGGTTGTGTTGTCGATATGGATTTATGTGTGGGCTACCTTCAATCGAGGTTTCGTCGTCACTCGAGTCGTTAAAATCCTAACAATTCAAAGAACATCTGTTTGACATTTGGTTAATACTAATGGCCAACGCGGTCTACTGAAGGCCAGCAAATATGCAAAACCATATTCATAGCACAAACTCATTGCTTAGAAATTGAAGTTCATACCTTTCCATCTTCCTTTGATGGCACAAATATGACTGCAGCAATGCACATTAACTGAAAAATTGCACCAAAAAATAAACCGTAGCGCAAAATTTCTTCCACAAAGTCAACCATTTTTAAGATTTTATCAGTGATAAAATAGCCCAGTATAATACTGTGTAAAAGCGTCGTAATCGTAAATTTTAAAGCGCTTTCAGAGGCTTTGCCAGAGTAATAGATGCTCCTACCCTTCATAAGCACAGTATCACGTGTCATAAGGCGGTATTTTTGAAACACCGGACTTTGCACATCATATGTTTCAAGTATTTAGATGTAGAAAAGTCAATTTCATCGAATTATAACTTAACATTTTGAGTCTCTGTTGTATCAAGGGCCAAAAAATCGATCTCAAAATGATGGTTTATGCGTTTTTGGGGCCAACTTAAATGGTAAATTCTTCCGAGACGATTTTCGGATTTGATTCGTCGAGACGAATCGGACTAACCCAAAATCGATAAAATCGGACAACTTAAGAGATTCATTTCAATTTCATTTATTATTTAATTCTCTTATTTTTGTTATTCTAGGGATGTGCATTTGAAATTAAAAAATTTATCGTGCGCGGAAATTCTCTTTTATTTCTTTTTTTTCGGAGCAGAAGCCCCAATAATGTTCGGAAAAAAACAGGGGATTTGAGATCACCCTGTACGAGCGGTGTACGTAGCCACCGTGCACGTAGCCGAGATGTTTTTAGGCGCTCAATCCCTAGGGTGAAGCGCCGTATGGCCTTTTAAGTAAGAATTTAAAAATTCGCGCGTCCCTGCTCTCTTCTGACAGATCTCAATTCCCGAATGCAGGAAACCCGGTGCAAGGAGGAGGCTCGATCCTTTCTTCCAATTGGCTGAATGAAAAAGAGGATCGGCGGACGCTTTAGAA
>JAQGAO010005680.1:0-13271 GCA_034697705.1 Ommatoiulus sabulosus
AAAGTAAAACCAATGTAATCAATTTATCATCTAACACTGATGACAGTTTAAGCACAAGTTGCCATCCGGATGTCTGCTTTACTTGAACCCCTTTCCGCCTGTGTTCCATTTTCACATACCCCCTCCCTCCCCCTTTGCCGGACGTCCTATATGGATGTCCTCTCTGCACGTTAAAGATCTCTCTTGGGGTGTAAGTTCCCATTGTTGGCAAATTTCTAGGTAGGGGATGCTGAAACTTCCCCTGACATTTGTGTTAAACCATCGTGTATCTAAAATAGGCCAAAATTTAAATGTATTTAAGTGTAAATAACCATGACCACTTTCCTTTCCCATCCTACTCCTTATTAAGGTTAGGTTCTTACCTAGCCACAAGCTGTAAAGCATTGTGCTATTGTTGCTTGTCCTAAGCGTTGGGGGGTTGGGCTCTTAGAAAACCAACAACACGATTGATATCTTCTGCCAGAACATCATTTTACTCTGGTCAATGTAACCATTTTGTGTTACCTGTTGATGTGCAAATATATATATCTCAAAAACAACAGGTACACAAGTGTATTTGGTAAGGTTAGGTTGTGTCACCTAGTATGTATATTGACCGTGATGGTTGTAAATTGAAGAGTTTTAACTTAACTCTGAATTGAAGTCTTTGTAATACTTTGCCACAGTTCTATATATTGATTTTTTATTTGTAGGCGGCAGGAATTGTTGTGGACTTTATTAGGAATAAAAAAATGGCTGGTAGAGCTGTTCTCTTAGCTGGACCTCCTGGAACTGGCAAAGTAAGTGGAACCTGTTTTAGTAAACTATTGAAAAAAATTTAAGCTGGTCATACACGAGGCAAATTATGTCTGGAAATAAATAGAAAGAAATTGCGAGAAAGTTATTTCACCTGAAACAATTGCCTGCTGTTGCACACACGGAGCGATACTTTCAGAATATATCCCCACAGATATTCCTACGGCATATGCAGCATTTGACAGCACTTTTTCAAAGGGAAATGGTGGTAAACTAATTTGACAGCAGTGCTTTTATTCCATCCTATGACGTATGTTTTTCCTGTTTGGCCATCGAACAGAACGAAGCTTTCGTGCATGACTGTAAAACCCATGACGTTAGTTTCTTTCTGTAAATAAGTTGCTCAGAATAGGATCGCTTTCTATTCTGGAAATATATCTGAAAGTTTGTTTTCGAAGGAAATTTTTACCAATACGTGGGGATATATCAAGCAATAATATATCTGGAAAGAAGTTTCGGGATATAATTTGCCTCGTGTATGACCAGCTTTAAGCAAGCTCATTTCGTAAAGCTGGTCATACAGTGCCTTGTGTATGACCAGCTTTAAATACTTGTCTGAATTTTTATTCACTTCTTGGCAGACGGCAATTGCATTGGCCATTGCTCAAGAACTGGGCAATAAAGTTCCATTTTGTCCAATGGTGGGCAGTGAAGTATTTTCAACTGAAATTAAAAAGACAGAAGTTCTAATGGAGAACTTTCGGCGAGCTATAGGTTAGTGCCATTATTAACATATACTGTCTTGCGTTTAGTTTTATTTCATATGATCATTTTGTCAGGAGAAGTTAGACATGTGCCCTCATACATTGTCAATTCAGTTATTGAAAGTTACTTAATCTAACTTTCCCTAGCATTTCTTTAATTCATAATTAATTTTCATTTGATGAGGCAATTAAGGAATTAATATGTTTGGCCTATCAAAAGCCAGTAATTAGTTGGCGTTATGAACAATGTTGAGCGACTCCATTGACAAATAAATTGACCGGTGTTAATATCTTTTCTGCACTTTTTTTATTTATGTTTACTTATGGTTTAAGAACATTTTTTCTGACACATTTTGTATTCTCACGTTTGCAGGTTTGCGCATCAAGGAGATGAAAGAGGTATATGAAGGCGAGGTTACTGAATTAAATCCAGTGGAAACTGAGAATCCTATGGGAGGTTAGTTTGGAAAAGGACACATTTAACCAAGTTGTTTTCTTGAAAAAAAATTTGATGCATTCATTTTTTGTTTGTAGGTTATGGCAAAACAGTTAGTCATGTTGTCATTGGCTTGAAAACTGCCAAGGGAACCAAACAACTGAAATTAGATCCTTCCATTTATGAAAGTCTACAAAAAGAGAAAGTTGAAGTTGGAGATGTCATTTACATTGAAGCCAACAGTGGATCAGTCAAGGTGGGTTTTATTAGCAAATTTCTTAGTAATGCTGGCTTTGTTGTAACATTAATTGAATTATTCTAATCGAAACCAAGGTAAACTAAGGATAAAAACCAAGCCTAATAAAGCCAAGATTTTCAAAACTCTAAAGTTGATAAATCCTTTATTTATTAATATTAAGATTTAATAAGTATGTGTATTTGAAATAATAGATGGATGTAAATTTGTTTTTTTCCTAATGCATGGCAAAATGTAAATAAGGAATCAATTAAAAATTTTACATACCATAAAGTGTGAGAAATTGAATGGATTCCATTTTTATATTTCTGCAAGAAACTTAAATTGGTGAATCCAATTGGGACTAAATAATTTAACTCATGCAATATATCTTGTAAATGTATGGGCGCTAGGTTTGAAATTTTGATCATTTCAGGTAAAAGATTGATATATTTCTTAACACTTACAAAGGATATTTAATGTTTAATAATGTTTATTCTACAGTTTGCAGATCATGTCCTTCTTATATGGCAGTTGCTACATTTTATCTTTAGTTAACGTTTTAGTAATGATGTAGATAAAGATTTTGTTCGTGTAAAAGACGACTCATCTTTTTACATTTTCGTCATACTACATTATTGAATAAGAAATTTTGTTCCATTCCAGCGGCAAGGCCGATCTGACACGTTTGCAACAGAGTTTGATTTGGAGGTCAGTATTGTACCTCGTGTAGACAAGTACTTAATGCTATGCAATTTGTGATTCATTAATAATAACTTAAGCTCTTGATCTGTTAGGCAGAAGAATATGTCCCATTGCCAAAAGGAGATGTTCACAAAAAGAAGGAAGTAATACAAGATGTGACCCTTCACGATTTAGATATCGCTAATGCCAGACCCCAGGGTGGACAGGACATTCTTTCAATGATGGGGCAATTGATGAAGCCAAAAAAGACTGAAATTACTGGTAAATTTAAGCATGAATTTTTCTGCTAAATATCGGTTATAAGAATAATTGATTAAACAGTGGTATGGTAATAATTATAATATATTTGAAAATGTTTGTCACCAAGTCATTTCTCGTCCTCCACTCATTTGTGTTGATGCTCTTGCAACCTTTACCTTAAAAAAAGAAGAATGATGATCATTTACTCTGGAATTTGTAATAAATTTTTTCAATGCTAGGAAGCGATTGTTTTAGCACAAGTGAACCCTGCTAACATGCATGTTTTCGAGATTCTGCACATATGCAGTTTTTCATTTGGACAATGCATGTATGCATGTGATGCTGCTAGGATAGTTTTGTTGAAGTTTTCTGATGAAAACTGGTAACATTCAGAAAATAAATTTGAAATAATGGCTAAGAATATTTATCATATTTAAATCATAGGTAAATTTTGAATAGCTCCGTTCTTCCAAGTAAAATCCCAGTTGTCGTGTAAACTTACCTTAAGCTTCTAGCATTAGGGAATTACAGACATTCAAGCGTAGGAAAGATATATCCTATGGTTTTTAATTATAGATAAACTACGAAGGGAAATCAACAAAGTGGTTAACAAATATATCGACCAAGGCATTGCAGAATTGGTTCCTGGAGTTTTGTTTATAGATGAAGTCCATATGTTGGATATCGAGTGTTTTACATATTTACATCGGGCTTTAGAGTCTTCCATTGCTCCCATGGTCATTTTTGCTACTAACCGAGGGCGATGTTTGGTCCGGTGAGTTTGAACTCATTAAGATTTAGAAAATATGCCATTCAATTTCATGGATTGACATCTTCTTTTGAAATGTTAATACTTAATTATTTTTATTAATGCAGGGGATTGGAAGATGTATCTTCACCTCATGGAATTCCTCTGGATTTGCTTGATCGTGTTGTGATTATTAAAACATTGCCTTATACACAAGAGGAGATGGTCCAGGTAAGAATATTCTCATTTTTTTCATCATGTAGTTGTTTAATATCATTTCATTTGGACAAGATTGTAATGTTCAGTATTAGGAATTAACAGTTTGTATTGCCATTTACATTTTTTCACTTTGTGGCTCATTCAAGTAATGTTAGTTTAAATTTTTTGTAATGTGGTCTCAATCCAGGAAATTAGATATCGTCCTTAAAGTTTAACAGACAAACAATAAGAGCTACGTGTATTTTGACATTAACGCCATGTATTCAGGTAATGAAAATTGCATGGTGCTTATTTCATGTGATAAATTCAAAAGCATAAAGTAGACGAACAGATTTAGGGCGCTGTTGCATTCTTGCGCAATAAGAATCGGCAATTAAAACATCAGTTCAGTACAAGAGAAATAGTTCGTTGTTAGATTCCCTCATTTAAAAAGAGCTAAATTCAAGAGAAACGCTCTGTTCAACGACAGTACACTAAAGGCTGATTATTTACTCTGCAAATTAACTTCATTCAGTGATAATAACACATTTTGCTGTGATTTGAGAAAGCTACAGAACATTTTTTCACAGTTCAAAACAATTAATAAACTATTTATAACGTGAAAAGGAAAGAACGAACAAGTTATGTAAATGATAAATTATTATTCTTTGATATATTTTAGTAAGACATGCTTTTGAAATCTTGTACATGTATTAATAGCACAAATGAATATTACAACATATATTTGCTTTGTTTTAATACAGGCGTTTGTAAATTTGCTTTGCACAAATTAGGATTTTCTGTCAGACAACATGATCAGAGAATGTAAATTAGTTTACATAACATAGTTTTAAATGTAGCCTATACTGTGTTAGACAGCTGAAGCTAAGATTATTGATTAACCTGTAGCTTAATTATTGTCCTTATGCACACTTTAGAATCTCAGTGCTACACAATGACTTGCTAAAAACAGTTATCTACATACATGTACGTGTATGTTACTACAATTTTCTGCATTTCGTATAAATTCTTATAGAAAATTGTGTGGCTTAGGTGTTTTTTCTGTAGTCTTGAAATTTTTAGACTCATAACTGCGTCATAACTTTCACGAGGAAGTTTCATTACTTTTCTACCATATGGCCTGCAGTTAAATTGGTTTGCCCTAGTCATTAACTTTGCTGTCAACGGGTAGTTTGTAATGCTTTACTTTTTTTTTTTTTTGAAAACGCATTAAGTGTAAGTGATATACGTTTACAAGTCTTTTGGAATTTATGTATTAACTAGTACCGTGAAACGTATAAAAACCGGAATTGCATTTTCATTATGGAAATTTTTAATGCAAGCTTTTCAAACATTGTATACTGGGATATGTATATCCTAAATATTCTTTTAATCGGGCCAATGAGCATGTTATTGATCCTGCCCTAAATGGATTATTTTGGTGTAGCCTTAGATATTGTGCATTTTTGTCATATTCAAAAGATTTAGGAAACTGGTGTAATGCCATTATTATTTATTCTAACATTATACTGTGTTGTATGTTGCTAGTGAATCTACTTCCACACTTGAAGAAACAGAGGAACTTTTTTCAATGTGTTGTTTTACATAAATTTTTACCTACAGGTACGGTACATTGTTTACATAAGTTTGTTTCCAGAAACAACTGGCAACCAATTACCAACAGAAAGTTCCTCTATTTCCTCCAGTGGGAACGAAGCGTGGAGGAACTTTCTACATGTACTCGCAAATAGTTGTCAGTTGTTTCTGGAAAAATAACATATGTAAAAAATGTATATAATCAACTGGCAGCCGTTGGCAATAAAAAGTTCCTGTTTCCTACAGTGTGGAAGTAGTTTTACAGACATATGCCAACAAATTTGAAATTGTATTATAAAAGCAACCCCCGCTTTACAAACATAATTGGTTACAGCAAACCTGTTCATAACTTGAATATTCTCATCTTGAATATGTTTTTCCCATACTGATAGAAAACAATTCATTTCCTTGAGAAAACTAGTCATTTGTTGTTGAACCGAATTTTCTTTTCTTCCGATGTTCATAATACACTACTTTTCAATTCTGTACATGTACTTTGAATCATTGAATTGAATACTGCACGCAAGATGACCATATCAAATACGATACATTGTAAGTCTATAAAGACCGGAGAAACAATGTGATTTTCTCACATTGCAGTATTCATCACGTGCAGTATTCAAATGGATCTTGAAATGCACTAGTAGATCCCAATCTATTACTCAGACGGAAGCTTTATGGTAGTCTTGAAATCAGGTATGCCTGATTAGATTAATATCTTAATAGGTTCAATCATCATATTTTTATACCAATTATTGCAATCCTTTTTAATACACTTGACTTCACGACTGCTCATGTACGATTAGCAAAGCGTCTGCCTTATGGCGAATTAGACTGATCCAAAAAATCTGCACTGGTGTAGGCTACAAGGTGAGGCATAAGTCTGTCAAATCGGCACTATTACAGGCAGCAGGCGCAACAAAACTTTACAGACTTATGCCTCACCTTGTAGCCTACACCGGTGTAGATTTTTTGGACCAGTCGAATTCGCCATTAGTTCCATTAATAACATTCCATAAACCGATCAGTTGACACGCACCCTATAATAAATAGTCAATTTTTGACAATCGCTGGTGTAAGATCCAGATGTTCCTGGTGTGAAAACCTTTTTGTAACTTGAGGAGGGGGTCATAGGAGGGCATGTTCGTATGTGTGAATTGTTCGTAACTCGTAAAACGAGTGTTCGTTAGTGGAGGTTGCCTGTACCATTTTCTTAGGAAATGCAATTTAAAATGGGCTCCAGAACAGTGCTTGATAAAAGAAAATAAGATTCAAGCAGTTTTGAGCATTAATTGAAATTCAATTGCATACATACTGTTGTTTGAACTCGGGGAGAAATAACTTGCCTTACAGGCCTGGCTGTATTAAAGGTTTGAAAAATAAAATTACACCATAACAAAAAAATGTTTGGTAACAACACTTAAAAACAATTACAATGGACGAATTTTCCAAGTAACCGCTGTACAGTGCCAATTACAATTGTAAAGATTGTTTGCATTTTGTTGGATGACGTAGTCTCATGCCACTAGTAAAATCATAATGGCATGACTCGTGTTGATAACAATTTCAAGCAGCACCTTAATGTTTGCATGTTATTGCTTTCAAGATTTTTTCCGTGCAAACTTTCGCATCCGATTTTTAGGAACATGTCAGGTCATAGGTTATTCGAAATGCCAACCGTATATCGTAATGGCCGCATTTTTTTGGAACTAACTTTCTCCGTTCTATTTCTCTCGACTTTGGAGTTACCCAAATAACCCGAAGAAAAACATTTCATTTAGTGCTAAATAACTTGAAATGTCACTTAATGCTTGGGCAATTGCTTTTGAATTACGCCCAGAGTGTCCTTCCAGTGTGGATGATTACTCCTAATGGGCACCAAAGTATTGCTAAAGTACGGTGCAATGACTGGTGCGTAGGTACTCGAGACTGTCTGCCTACTTTCGTTGGCTCGCCTACGAGTGCGTTCTGCTTTTTTGTCGTGATTATCTGCCCGAGTTGATTTTCAAGTACAACCACAACCACCTGTAAAATTATCTGTTTTTTATTTGTTTTTTTGAATGCATTCAGGTAGACAATGAAATCATTACTAGAAAAAGTCAAAAAGGTGTAATTTCGAACTGCTTTTTTTATGGCACTGCAGTTTACTAACTGTTTTTGGATTTTTTTTCCGGAGTTATTTTGTCAAAATTGCTGTTGGCGCCTGCAGGTCTTCCTTTTAAGAGCCCATGCTTAGGAAAGTTTTTAATCATGGAATTGTGACTGCGCATTTGTGGGTCATTCTAACAAGCAAGACAAAGCTCAGTGCTGGTAAATACTAGTTGGACACGAAAGTGGAAATTTCTTCTGTTGACATGAAATGTCTTCTATCATTGCAAAATGCTGAATTGCTGTAATTGTGACTGCAAAATCGGGCGATAATTTTTCCGAATCATGCATGTGTGATAATCTTTCTTGTCATTGATATCACTCTGGTGGCCTGTTATGGTTTTTGCCATCGTTTAAAAACTTCTAATTATCCAGGAGCGATTATGCCAAAATTGATAATTTATGTAAAAAAGCAAGGACATGTTTGGATATGGTCATCCAAGGGTTTAAAAAGGTCTTCTAACAGTTTTGTGCTAACATATGTTTGCTAGATTGAAACACGAAATAGTGTTTCGTCATACTTTCAAACACAACAAGTAATAATTTGTTGGTTTAATTCAGAAATGGGCAGTTTAATATGTTGATCATTATACAAATTGGGTTTGTGTGTAATTACCAAAACCATAATCATTATTATAAGCGATTAATGCAAGACATGCAGTTTTTCAAAAAATATACCTTCATGTGCTTTGATCAATTTAGAGAAATGTTCATTTATAACTTTTTATAAAATAACTCAATGAATATGAAATGGACCTTATGCAGATTTCGCCAGCATGCCTATGTCACGTGACATTTCATGATTTGTGAAAATTACCCGGAGCCTGGCCGGAGGCACTTTGTGTTAGTTGTTGATATAAAAAGATCACGTAATACTGCCCCATACATGTACGTACTGTAATTCTGCATAAGGTCCATTGAATTGCACTGCAATTTTGCATTTTTATGTACATGTATGACATTCGATGTTTCCATTTCCAGATCATTCGCATAAGAGCTCAAATCGAAGGTCTTAGCATCGAAGAAGATGCCTTGCAGCAGTTAGGAGAAATCGGCACACGGACCACTTTAAGGTAATGTTATTTCCTTTGTTAAACATTTGTTGTTTTAGCTTCTACCTAAAACTTCAAAAGAAAAAATTGGCCCTCGTCTCTCGTGCTGTTACCGGAAATTTTATCAATACACGTGGAATCTTGCGCAGATTTGTGCAAGAATGAGATCCTCGTCTTTCGAGATGCCACTTGCCTTTTCAGCCATGGGCTCTCGAAAGACAATGACTTAATTCATCGTGGGAAGCGGCGAATATAAATCAGGATAACCTAATAAAGATGTTGAGAGGCAGACAAGTTGAGAATATACTCGTTCTAAGGACGCCTGGTTCGCGATGCGGGGAATTGAGACGATTTTCCCAACGACTAGGTAATTTCGGGGACGCTAATGAAAAATTTTCCACTCGTTTTCGGAGCTATTGTATAACAAATTGAAAATTTATGCTCTGGCTGATTAAGGGTGTTACTAGTTAGCGTCCTTATTTATGTCTTCGTACACCGGGCCTGACTAGCTATTTCAGGTTTTTTTTATTTGTTTTACCTGTCCGTGAAATGGTTTACTACCGAGGGAGATCATTGTTATGCTTACCCCCTCCCATGGCCAATTTGTAGTCAAACACTTAGCTCGGGTTATGCTACCCATTGAACCTTTTTTTCTCTCTCTGGCTGGCGAAAAGTTTTTTGATTTATAGAAAACCGAATGTGGTTTGTGTGAGAAAACACCGAGAAAGCGAAGGAAATTCCAGGTAAAAAGCGTCCCCCCCCCCTTTCCCCCGACCCAAGCTCTGGAAAATGAAGTTGTATTCAGGTATGTGGCTACTACGAGGCTCGGCGCTTAATGGTGCCCCCATACTGGGGAAAAGTCAGACTAATTGGAGGGCGTGGAAAGCCAGAAGAGTAAACTCATACTGCTTCTTCATTCGAGTCCGTAAGGATATCTTATGCATGATGATTTTTTTTTTCGGATTCGTGTCTCGCGGACGTGAAAAGCTGCAGACAGCTTATATTCACTTAGACTAATGTATCACCGGGCTCGCAGCACGCTCGGCTAGGCGGCATGTGGGCATGCGAATCGGTAGCAAACACCTCAGCCGTATTTCATATAGCGCTCTTCCCACTGTCCCAACTCTGAAATTTATGTTTGGGCGTGGAGCATCTAGGGATTATTTGTGAGGCCCGTCTGGCACCACTGCTCCAGGGTTCCTCTGTAATGGCGAAGCGTTGGCGCCCCGAGGTGGCCGGGCGGCGATTCCCTCGCCCCGTTTGATCGACTGTCCGATTTGCCCGGGATTTCATTCAGAAAAGTCGGCCTGCCAAGGGAGGCTCGTTACTGTCGAATAGATTAGAATTTTCCTCGGAATCCGTGCACGCAACATGGGCGCTCGGAAACTCCAAGAAGAATTACTGCCCGAGTGCAGGTTGCGCCACTTTGTCAATTATGTTATCTCGGACAGACTTTCGTTTTCTGCTCAAACACTAATGAATGGGCTGGCGGGAGTCAATATACTCATTTCTTAAAATCGCCGTGACACTCGGGGATTTGAAAGTTGCGTGGTTTTTGCACATTTGCTGCTGTGAACTGACGATGATCACGGCATTGACTACGGCGTGCAAAGAGACGAAATCAAGTACGGAATTGCGTCAATGACAGAGCCCATTTTTCATTTATGAAATGCAATATGCAATTCTAATTACGTACAGTACATCGACGCCCAATTTCAGAATCAGCTATGTTTGTGATATGTAGTACTTTATACAACTGTCAATGCCAGAACTTGTTTACTGTTTGTTTGTAAGTCTGTGCAGTACCACAGCCGAATTTTCGACTTTTGCAATGTGATTTTTTATGATTTGCGTCGTGTTCATTGGTTGAATAAAAAAAAACTAACCAATGAACGCGATGCAACGTTCCCTTGCAAAAGTCGAAGATTCTGCCCCTGATGAAATTAAATACATCAAAGCCAGAGAACCCAGTTACTGCTGTGATGCAGTTTGCTCATTCTAGTTTCTGGTGGGTTTCTATACAACTGCGCCAATGCCAGAACCCGTTTACTGGGTATGAGTTGTTGCTCTTATTCTACTGATGCAATACTGAAACCCAGTTGCATTATTGTTTTAAGACACTATAGGCAATTAAATACATACCTGTTACTGTATGGAATACAGTAGAATCGGATATAGATACATGCACGTGATAAATGCCTTAGTTTACATACCGGATCTCTCCCAAAGACGCTGGTTATTTTTGCAAAGACTGTGCCATATGGTTTTTGTTTCGAGAAAGTTTCGACCAAGTATTTTAATCAACTTTGCTTTGCACCACTTGCCACTCTATCCTGAACTTTTCCTCCATAAGCTATTGCATTTCGGTTAAAGTTCATAGATCGAGTTCTGGAATTGATAATTCAAACATGTTTTGGTCCCAAACGTCCGTAATGTATTTTGAATAATGAAGTAGCCATGTTAGAAACACGATGGTGTTTTCAGCATTTTCTTTTTTATTGCATCGACATTGAGTACTTGTGGAATCGCGATGTTCCATCGTCAATTTCTCTCAACCTTGTCTGGCATCTCGAAACGATTATGCTAAGTTGCCTATATAGGCAGTCTCTGCGCATGTCACTTGTATCGCGCAAGCATCTATTCCTACTCAAATTACTCTCACCTTTACTGACTTACCTTACTCTGAGAGAAAGGGATTTCCGAAAACGGTAATTGAATAACGTTGAGCCGTTATCTGCGGTTTGCTGGTAACTACTAGAGATCAGCGATACGCTCGCAACGAACCGGTAATTGTGCCAAGTGGTTATCGAAAAGAATGGTCACCGACGCCCAGCAGAAGCCGCACTAGAGGAACTTATCTCATCAGAATAAAGGGTGCTGATTTCGGGCACCATTACTTCCCAGGCGGGTGGCTACCGCATTTTGGATCTTTTGTGGAATTTTTTTTTTTTTTCATTTTGCCACACAACGACGAAAACGACTCATTTTTATTCTTCGTTCTCATGGAAAATGGCACGAAATAAACTTCCTCCGAAATGGAAACCAACCAGCGGGTTATTTAATGGGGGCCGTGTCATAGCCTCCATGGAGCGCTAAAATTGTGTGCATCTCCCGCTGCTCGATGTTTGCCCAACGCTTTTTTTTTTCGGTCTTTTTTCCGCCGGTTCTCCCTGAAAACAGAAACGGTGCAACGTTGCACGGGCGTCGTAAGTTATTCTCCAACTCCCTCTTGGCTCCAGAATCTTGACCCTAACAAACGTTAACTCTTGACACCACTTTGAACTAAAAACCTTTTCTGCTATTTGTATACGCGCGTTATTTATTGCCTTGAATGAAAATGTGCTACTTACCTCCAACAGCGAGTTAGCCTATACCTGGTGGTTGAACGTATTCCGATATAAATGAAAATTGTTTCAACCACGGCCGTAAAAGGCAAATGCCAATGGGTATGGATTAGCATGGGTTAGACTCTGGTAGCTATTGGCCTTCTTTTGTTGCGTTTTCCAGAGTAATTTGTCGGAATCGTCTTTGGACACACTATGTCTCGACACCCCAAATTGCTAGAATGTACGGTATGAACAAATGTCAATTGAATTCCTCTTGGTTATGAAGACATCTAAGAGAGCCTCGATAAAAACCAGAAGATGATGAATGCAGTATTGCAAGGTTGTGATATTAATGAAGAAAAACAACAGTAACAGAAGTGAATTAGGTTAATATATTGCTGCGCAGTTAGATTGAGGCTAATCGCGATTATCTGGGTGGTTTGAAGTGCAAAAGTTTCGTAATAATGTGTCCGCCACACACGAATTTCTAGAACTTTAAATCGGCTAACAAAACACTTTTCAGGAATCGCTCTGATTTCAGTATAGTGCTATAGAAGATCATAACGAAATTGGTTGTTTGAGTAATGCGTTAAAATTGTTTTCTTTTTCATTTTCGCAGATACGCTGTTCAACTACTAACTCCTTCTAATATATTAATGAAGGTTAATGGCAAGACGGTCATCTCCAAACAGGAAGTTCAGGAAATCTCTGAACTTTTCTATGACGCAAAATCATCTGCCAAGATTTTAACGGAACAAGACGACAAGTACATGAAGTGATTATTCCTTTAAAATGATTTCTACCTCCACCGATTTTGTTAGTTATGTTTGTTTGCATCTTAAAAATCATAAAACAAGTAATCTTTTGCCCAACTTTAAGCTTTTCATTTCAAATCTCTTAAAAGGTAAATCCGGCCATAGACATGTAATGTATGTATGCATGGTTGCCAGGTTTATTTCTGAAAACCGAACTCAAAGAAATTTTCGCCATTGTTCCAAGTGAAGCAGATCGATTTAGAGAAAAAATTGTCAGGATAGAAAACTGCAATCCAGATAACTTAAGTGAGGCTGTCGAAAACTGTTTAAATT
>JAQGAO010005681.1:0-13269 GCA_034697705.1 Ommatoiulus sabulosus
CCCAGGTGCGTCATCACGCACCTGGCCGGTTGTCTACCTCCGCCTGGGCAGACACGTGACGTCCCCACGCCAACACAAATTTTTCATCGAAAAAAATTATTTATTATAGCAAAAAATTCGTAATTTGTCTTAAACGAAGAAATTCACATTATTCGTCCATTACATAGGACTGGGATCGGAAACGTGTTGCATGGTGCAAACAGAAATTCGTATAAAGGGAGTTCTTCTTAACGAGTTTCCGACACGCACGTCTTCGCATTATTGTTCTCATCAATTATAGTAAACCCTGACGTACATGTAATCGCAGCATTTTTAAGTGTGTTTGAAAAAACGCATCATAGATGACGCTTCTTTGCATGCAAAATTAAGATGACCCAATGGATGTACGTCTTACCTCCGAGCTTGAGTTCAGCAGATGCTTGCGCCGAATGGAGCTTGTTTTTGACGAAACATTGATAGATGCCTCGATCCTCTCTTTGCACGGAGCTGATCCTGAGTATTTCCGGTGAGAGGAGACGGACACGCCCATTGGAAAGCAAGCGACTTCCGTCTTTCAGCCATTCAATGGTCGTGATGGGATAACCGGAAGCGGCGCACGTCAAATTGGCCCCTTTGCCCACGTCGATCTGCTGGTAACTGGGCTGAATGAAGGCCATTAAAGGCGCTGGGAAATTGCGGAAAAAAGCTTAAAATATACAGGATATGGGCGCTGTATGACGAATATCTTCTACGAAAAATTTCGCAATGTTTTTGGAATTTGCGAATTTTTGAAAATAAATTCCCAAAGTTTAAAAACAAAACTCAAATTGTTTAATAAAATTTGTATTTGTGTGACAATTCGCAAATTATTACACTGACAATGAATTGTCGCAAATATTAAGTAAATTTTCATCGAAAATACGCAAATTTTTAAAATAAAATTTGTACGATATTCAAAAATATTCGCAATTGTCACAATGTTTTCGCTGACAATGAAATTTTGCAGATATTTGGTAAATATACATCAAAAATACGCTCGTTTATCGCAATTTTTTTGAAAAAAAAATAAGTGCAAATTAATTTTAAAAAAAGCACCAATTTTTGAAATAAAATTCGCACATTTTTTAAAAAATCGTAATTGTATAATAATTCTCAAATGTTTCTATTACAATTGAAATGTGGTAAAAATTTAGTAAATTTACATGGAAAATACGCAAATATTTTGACAAAAATGTACAAAAAGTGCATTCTTAATTTATTACAAATAGAGGGTTACATTATAGACTAATATACTTTACCAACAGCGCCATCTACGCTAAAACAGATAGAGCCATCTTGCGACCCCCTTCGAAACAAACCACTTTTGTCAAGAATTTTTTATATTTCTTTTTTCGCAAAATGCTTATTTTCGGAGACGTTTCAGTGAATACTTTAACTGGAACACTCGGTATATAGATTAATTGTATACTATCCTATTATTAAATGAAATCTATTAATTCGTTTCATACTTGTATGAATGAGAATTGTTTCATTTAATTGAAAAAGAAGGATAAAGAAAGAAAGCATAAACATATCCAATTATTCCTCAAAATAATGAGTTTAGTGTTGATATAATGATATGCGTGTTTCAGAAATCTTTATTTCATCTTAAAATTTGTTTTTCTTATGAATAATATTTGCTCGGAACTTACCTGAGACTGTTAAAACAGTTTCCGTTCTCACGGAGCTTAGCGAATTATTCGCTTCGCAAATATAAGTAAATTCGTCTTCAATTTGAACTCTGTGAATGAACAACGATCCGCTTCTCTGTTCAAATCTTCCACCCAATTTCAGTAAATCTCTTCTTTCGTTTTTAATTTTCCACCACCTGCGCATCAATTGATCGAGTAAATATTTGACGCTTTATGAAAATGCGAGGGATGATTTTTGCGTCCAATTTAAACGGAATTAAATTTAATTCCAGTCTACGTGCTGATAGGAAAGCTTTGCAGAAAAAAAAATCAATTTTTGAGAAGTTAAGAGATAAAAATATCTTCCTGATGTACACCACCTTGTCAAAAGGCGATAGTTTGAATCATGATTCTTGCAAAAAAAATTTTCAACTAAGATATGCTTATCGAATCTGTGAGCAAATGTGTTTTTTATAACGTTTTACATAAAAATATTATTACCATGCCCCCAATTTTATAATGATAAAAATTGTAACGATATTTTTTTGGAAAAAACTTATTAGTAGGTAAAACTTGTGTTGAAGTCTAATGCGTGAATTTTCTAAGTTTTAATGTTTTATCAAGATTTTTTAAAATTTGTTTTTGTTGTTTAAATAACATTAGCAACTAAAAGCATTTCCATTTGTATATACAGTATCCTAATTTGACCCAGTTGCCTTTGTGTTTCCCCTTTCCATGTCCCCCTTGCCCACTTTGGTAATCACTGCCTTATAGGGTACATTTATGCACATTAAAAGGGCTAAAATATACTCATTTTTATGACGTTAAGTTCCTTTAAAGGGCGGGAATTATCTATCATCTTTAATTGTCTACTCCCTTTAAAGTTAAATATGTTCAGTATCACTTTACAGGCATTTACTTTCCTAAACGGTAAAGATCTTAACGTGTTTCAACGTGCTGTACTTCCTTAAAGGGTAAACATTTACTCCTTGGAAGGGGATTACTTCCTTAAAGGTGTGTATTATAGACATTTTTCTCTTCTAAAAGTGTTTTGCGCTTTCTAATAGGCTGGGATATAGCCCCTTCAAATATATTTTACTTTCTTATAGGGTAGAGTTATCGCTTTTAAATATGTTTAACTTACTTAAAGAGTTCAAATTTATCACGTTTAACGAGTTTACTCAAAAGTTAGGATAGAGATCTATCCCATTAAAATGTTGAACTTTCTTAAAAGGTACAAAACACTTCCTCGGAAGTATATTTTAACTAAACATTTTATGATGTAATTTTAGGTATATTTCATCTGCATAATGTATTGTATTCGATCATAAAAAATTAGGTTTTGTCATTTTTATCTGGTTTTACATTAATACAGCTCCTGATAAAGGTCTAATTTCCAAAATCTAAAACTTTCGTAAATTACTTTAGAATTATGCTGCCAAAATTTCGCCATTTTTTATTTTCAGTGTGTCCAATGTGGAAATTGGCTCATGACACTACTACTATAGCGAAGTCTCAATTGATGGTGGCAATATGTAAAAGTTTAATTTTGTAAAAATGGACTGCTGGTCATTAGGGATTTGATGAATCCTAGCGTGACGTCATACTTACTAAACGATTAGTTTTAATAATTAATTGCGGGGTGCAAATGCAAATGGCTTAAGGGGGTGTCCATATAAGCTGAGGAAACTTACGTGTATTTGGGATTAGGCCTGCCCTGAGCGGCGCAGGGTATTTCGACGTTAGCCCCTTGCAGCACTTTCATCTCTGGGATGTGGTGAGTTAATCGCGTTGGGACGCTGCTTTGAGGATCTGCAACCAAAAAACAGCATTAACTTAATGTGCCATTAATGTGATCTGGCGAAACGAATTAACTTTCGTCATGTCCTCCTCTCTCTCTGGAGAGATGACTGGGGAAAAAAATCCGCCCTGTTTATAAAATAATGAGGGGATTTAATTTCGTCATAGTTTAGCCATGCGAGAAGGGGACAAATAATTTCACCTGTTACAATTAGGCTTCCCGAAGTGGCGCTCATTTTAGTGAAATGAGTCAAAATGTGCTTCGTTTGACATTTGTATCTGTAATCGTCCTGTTTGCCGACGTCTCGGATGTGCAAAACTCCGCTCGGAAATACGCTGTATCGACCTCCTGAAATTCAAAATGTAACAGTACATGTACTTGGAATTGTTCGTATCGTTTCGTATACATGGTGTAACGGAAATGCTTGTACAAACTTCAGGTTTATATTCTTTTTTACCAACTCAATTCCTCATACAGGAGGATATTTGTTAGTTTTTTTTTTGCTCCGTTTTATTTAGGGAACGTAGAATTTCCCCAAATGGATTGGAAAACGGTTGTTGTTAGGGATATTTTTGAAAACATAAATGTAATATTACAATGGTTAGTGCGAATTGCATTTTTTCGTTTTTTATATCATTCCAATTTAGGAACCTTATATTTTAAATAGTAATACAGTTATATACTGTATAAGCGAGGAACGTGATAATAGGGGTACTCAAACAGAAGCTTAACGCATTGTGATATCACTCGTGTAAAACGAATGTACGATGTATTCATTGATTTATAAACACTGATAAGTTCGAGTCTGATAATTTTTATAATTCAAAATCCAAACATTTGCGGACATACATGTTTATTAAAACGTTATATTGTTTAAGAGTTGAGAACTTATTCACGAAGTTTGTACACGTATGGAGAGTGAAAATGCGATTTATTTTATCAATACAATTCTTCAAACATCATGTTGGCTCAAGTAAGAAATGCTCGGAATGTTTCATAGATGGCGCTGGGAACTCGAGATGCACTGCCACTTGATAAAGCGAAGCAACAGCCCATCTCTAGGCGCCATTTTGTTTGTGAAACATGATTGTTGATAGAGCACGTTGAAGAATAAATTTGATATGCGATGAAACATAATTTCGTATTTCAATATGTACATAAAATGCTGTGAAATTTGTTTTAACATAGATAGTGGCAATTTGAAAATTGCCTCATATTTATTGTTAAAATTTTGATTTTTTTTCTTAAGTAGGCCCTAATTCCATATAAAGCGTTCGATCAAATATATTGCTAAGAAATGCAAATGAACAAAATATGGAACATTATTTGAAACACACGACTAAACGAGTATTTATAATTTCAAAACAAATCTTTATACCTGTATTTAAAAAAATATTAATTTCTTGGGTTTATTTTCATATACATGTATGTATTTGTTTTGATTGCATTAAAAATAATTTAAATTTCAAACTTGTTCAAGCCTTTTTATGATATACGAAAAAAATAAATGTTTTCGTCTACTTTGTCGAAGCAATTTGTGTTAATATAAAAACAAATGATTTTTCATTAATTTCTTAAGTTTATTTTCGCAAATTTTTTATTACATTAAAAAATTAAAATGTCAATATTAATTACCACTTGTTAGTTTTCGACGACCAAATATAATTAATTATTTATAAATTCAGGTCAACGCCCCACCTGATTCGTGTAGCCGTAGCAGTTTATTTCGTTTGTTACGAAGCAAATTAATTAACAGAGTTACTTTACTAAATATTTAATTTTCAATCCGTATTCGGGTCGTTGCTTTCGTTTACCCAATTAATTGCTATTGATAAAATCATCGCATCGTGTAGTTAATTTGACTTTCATACCGTTGTTAATCACAGATTGGCTGCCTTTTTCATCTTCTCTTATCCAGGCTGTTACGATGACGTAATCTTGAACGAAACTCGGGATGTGACATTTTATAACTGCCGTGTTATGAATAATTACGAATTCGTCGTAAACATTCGCGTCGTAATTTTGTCTTACGACTGCAATTAAAAAACGAGGAAAGGATTTTACGATTAAAAATTTAACATTGGAAGGCCCAAAAACTTGTTTACCTCTTACGTTAAATAATTAAGATGAAATGTTCATAAAATATTCTCCTGAATGGTAGGCTACATTATAGCAAACAAAGCAAACATAGCAAACAAAGTACATGTAATGCCAAATTGTTTGATTTTATGAAGTTTTTAAATGTGTTTTCTACTTTGTTTATTTTTTAATTACTTTAAGTAATTTCTATTGAAAGTTTAAAAAGTAGTAGTTTTATTTTATTGAAATGAACCCTTAAAAATAATAGGGGTACTGAGGCAGATTTTTTGCAAATGGCAATTTAAAATTCTGACAGACGTGAAATCACGTGTGTAAAAGGAATGCATTCATTGGTTTAAAACTCGATTTTAACTTATCAAGTTTTTGAAACAAAATTGTCACACGTGACTTTAAGGCTTATACATTTGTCATTCGTAAAGCTTTTGCCTGAGTCCCCCAATGTGTCATGTTTTTAAAATTAACTTATTAATTTAAGGATAACTTCTCAAACAAGACTTAAAGAAATTCTTCGAATTTGTGTAAAATAAATATATATTTGTTGCAATTATTGTGTTTATGGTTCTTAAAACTGCATTTCTAGCGTAGTCAAATTCGTTTCCAAGTTGAAATTAGCTAGCTCTTAACAGCAGATTCGAGCAGTAATTTTCCAACAAAATCTTGCTTATTTTAAGACACGGCTGTGAACAGCTTGAGCCAAAGTAAGACAGCCGTTGCTACTGTCTTGTTTCTCTTTTTAATTTTGTTTTAAGTTTTCTGTACGGTTCTACATTTACTTGACTCAGATAATGCACTTAATTGTGCAGTTTTAGGGATCAAGTTACTGATCCAAACGTGATTTAACGTCATCCATAGGTTGTTTTATCTGCATTATCTATCTTTATCATTAAACATTATCTACAGGGTTTCCCCAGACCAGGAAAACCTGGAAAAGTCAGAAAAGTAAAAATGTCTGGAGAAGACAGGGAATTTGAAAATGTCTGGAGAAGTCAGGAAATTTTTTTAAATTTTCAATAGTTTTCGAGGAGCAATTTTTCTAATATGAATTTGCAAGATTTAGGCCTACAACCGAGAAGAAATTTGCAATATTTTAACATACTCCGAGGACAAGATTTGCCAAATACTCAACCTTTTCCGAGTAGACATTTTCACAATTCTCTGCATTTTCCGAACACAAATATAATATATTTTAAAAATTTCTTTGTTATAATTTTGAAGTATTTTCAAAATTTATACAGTGTATTAGTAAATTTTTTAAAAATTGAATAATGTCCTGTGTCGAATTTTCAAAATTATGGATGACATTGTCATATGTCAATTTTGCCATTGTCATTGGTCAGAAAAAATTGTTTAAAAACCTGGAAAAATCATGGGAGGTTTAAGATGAAATTTCTGGGGGAACTCAGTCGGTTTTATAAATTAACCACACCTTTTCATATGCATACTGTAGCTAATAACGTATAAAATTGGTTTATTAATTGACTCACAGCACACCATCTTGATCTGAACGATTTAAATTCTTTTAGTTTTCATAAAATAGGCATATTAAATCGCAATTATCGTATGTACTTAAAACTATACAGTATTTTTAGTGTAGCTAAATTTGTTTCCAAGTTGAAATTAGCGTAAAAGCAGGTTGAAGCCGTAATTTTCAAGCAAAATCTCACATATGTTGAAGGCAAGACATTGAACAGCTTGAGCCCAAGTACAAGTACTAAGGGCATCCGTTGGCATTGTTGTCTTTGTTTTTGATCTTGTTTTTATGTTTTCTCGGTGGTTTCTTCCGTACAATGATGTCGTTGTTTATGGCCTCCCATGGCCGTGTAACGACTAAAATACTCTTTCTGTTTCGGAGTCACGTCCGAAGGTGGCGTATCATCGATTCCGTGAAAATCCAGGAGGGCGTAGTTTTGGGGTTTAGCTTAATTATTTCTTTGATCCTAGGAAAGCGAGATTAGTAGCAAACACCTGCCTGCATTCAGAAAACAATCACCATTTTGACAAACGGGGAAACGGAGGATTTAAGCGTATTTTTGGTCTAAGTTTTAACAAACAACTGGTGTTGGGTTACCTGAGGGGCTGCTAAATCATTCTAAAGCAATTTTTGTGATGTTGAGATCATGACTGGATGATATTCATTAAAAATATATTACATCTTCATACATGTATCTATGCAAAAAACGTTTGAAGTTTGTTTTAGGAGGCTGTGACATCCTAAAGCAAACAAAAACGTTTTAAATCATTCGCTGCAACTCATTTTGTTGACGTTGGAATGGAGCGGAAAACAAATTGTAAGGTTCTAAGTCTATCCCAAAACTCTAGAATGTTCATTAATAGCCGTTTAATTTGATCATGTTAGCGTCTGACCGATAGAGACGATGAATGTAAAAAAAACACGTTAAAGATTGACCGTACCAAATTATGTGCTCTATGTTTTAAAAATACATATATTTACATATATTGACATACTTTTTAAACTCATATTATTTTTGAAACAAAAGCTGTAAGTCGTGTACGATGCATGTTGGCCTGTTTGCAATGAAATTTTGCAGAAATTTAATTTTCTAAAATTCGCAGAAAATCCATCTGAGTACAGCCGCTGTTGCATTAGATGCATTAAGCGTGTCCATGCTTGTATACAAGCGCTAATTAAACTTGTTTCGCGCGTTTGCGTTATGTAGATCCGTGGAAAATGATCGAATTATGCGATGAGTCGACCGGATTAAGCGGCTTTTTTTTACATAGGGCAGCGTATACAAGAAAAATTCCGTTCTAAAGGTTGTGATCGAATAAAATGGCTGACAAATAAAATTTTGACCTATTGCACCCCACAATTTGACCAAAAATAGGCCATTCACGTTCATCGTTCGTTTTATCCAAACATCGTTACTTAGCCAAAATTGGTCCAAAGGCAGGGGAATGAGCCACCTTTTAAACCCGAATGTCATGGACGTTATTGCGCCGAGATTAACGGCTCCTTTTATCTCGCCACCAGAAATGGAAAGTAGCGTCATTTCCCTTAATTACTCGCTTAATATCTCATTAATCCCTCGTTTTGCCCATTAAGGCTATCTGTTGCCTAGCAGATAACGAACCAGGAAAGTAAACTCCAGTTAGCTGATCCAGAACCGAGATTAAGACACAAAAAAACAACAACCAAAAGGCGAACGATCCGGAGCCGTTTTAGTAAAAAAAATAAATAAAAATTGTATATCCGAAGTTAATATTAAGTGGATTTCCGAGCCTACCTTATCGGCTTTTATTGGGCTGGGAATTGATTTACGGTTAAAAATATCCTCAAATGTCGTTTCTGTCCGCCAGGTACAGTATATAATTTTTAATTTAGCTAAGTAATCTTATCAGCCGCTCTTCGCTTTTGATATTTATTAGCTTTTGGATTGCGTCGAAGTTGAAACTCATGTCACTCAAATAATCAACAAAAGGGGCTTCAATTTGATTTTTTTTTAATTAAAAGATAAGCCCTAGAATTTCGATGAAATTGATTCGAGCCGCGCTGCAAGGAGTTTATCTCGTTTTGAACTTGTACATTGTTTTGAAAGATAAATATTTGCGCTAAGCAGTTGAACCTCGTAAAGACGAACTTGCTCATTATGAATTATAGTATCGACGATGATAGTTTACCTGACATGATCCATGAACAAATCCAATTTTGAATAATGTAAATTTTTTCGTTTAAGACTAACTCGGATAATACAAATTTTTGATTTCTACCTGCGAAATTTCGAGTTAGTGTATAATGCATCGAAAAAACCACAAACAGTCTTCATGTTCGTGAAAAACCAGTGAAATTAATATTTTAGGCAAACTATAATTGTGGAATTAGAGACGAACTCGGATAATACGAATTTTTGGTTACTACGAACGAATTTTCGAGATCCCGAGCATTCAACGCTATATAAGTTTCGTTAAAACGAGCCCTGAACGTTTCAACAAAAATAAACCAGCAATTTTTCGACAAAAATATTCGACCCTACTAGTGGTCATCGATGAGCCTTGTATAATATTGTAATTCCGCACAGTTTATACGCGCGGTCATCGATTTTTAAAAACCACTCGAATATGTTCGAGAGCGCGAAAAACCGCGCACTAATTTACGATTTATTACGAAAAATGAGATTTCTATCATTTATAATCTCCTGCTGAATGCTCGGTTATTACAAAATGGGGCAACTTCCGGCGCTCCAGTTAAGTCCGACTCAATGACGGGGTCTGAATACGCTTTTATTTGGGAAATGAATCATAATGGGACTTTTTCGAGTTTTACGATAAATTGATTTTGGTATTACAAAATTTGAAAAGCTGCGGTAGAATGCACCAATGCCCTAAACCCCTTTTCAAAACGTTTGGCCTCGGTGCATTTTTGCTAAAAAGACCGCGCTATATTTTATCATCCGAAAACAATCATTAAGCCCCTAATCGACTAATTCGTGAATATAAACGCTCCACTAAATAAATACTATTAGATTTAGCGATATCCCGTTGATGACATAAACAAAATACTCGGACATGAGGTTGGATGGAAAAGATCTAACCTGTCGAAATTTCAACTTTTTTAAAAAGTTTTAAAATCTAGTTTTAATTAAAACAAGTGTTGTAATGAAATTTGAATCTATGGAAATTTGTTTTAAAATTGTTTATGACTTACAAGTATTTTAAACTACAAAAATTGGGCATGAGTTTGGGTCCAACTTTGTTTGAATTTATTAGTATGTTATTAAAATGCTCGTGTTAAAATCAAATGGCAGTCTATGGACATTTGTTTTAAAATTATTTTCAACAGAATTTTTTAAACTACAAAAACTGAGCATAAGTTTGGGTCGAAATTTAAACTTTTTTTCAAAAAATGTAAAATTACTTTTCATTAACACGCGAGTTATAATCGAATGGCAATCAATGAAAATTTATTTTAAATGAGTTTTGGTCAAAATAACCATACTCTGTCTAAATGATTCGAGCTAGTGAATAATAATGACGTTCTTGTTTGCCTTAGGATGTTACAGACCCCCTCCCCGTAAAATGGAGTTTAGAGAAGTAAAACACTTACTAATTTTCCTCAAAACATTTTTATGGAAATATTTCGAACTTTTGTCCTACCTGCCCTAACTCGGACGTCCCTGCTGACCACTGTCCCTAAGGGATTGCTGGCCACGCATTTGTAAACTGAGGCGTGTATGTCTTGCCTGTAGGTTTCTGCTCTAAAAGGCAAAAAATGCAGAGTCCCGTTGGGATGCGTGACTCGGAGTCCCGGGACTTCGTCGATCTTTCCTCCGCCGTCCGATCGGATCCAAGTAATGTTCGGTGTTGGGATTCCCTGAGCCTCGCAAGGAATCAGGATCCCAGTGACGTTGGAAAAATCCACTTCGTCGGGCGGCTCTTTGATGAACATTGGTCCACGAGTAGCCGCTGTGAAACTGACCACTGAAAGAAAAATTGGAGACTTTTTATGAAATAGTTCAATAAACACCGATATCTAGATCTAATGTGAATAATTTTTCCTTCACAAACTTCACTGAATTTCGGCTTTCCTTTCATGGAACGAGGAATTTTTCTAAATGGTTTCAATTTTGGAACTACCAAGCTAATCAGAAGGGAGATTGGGGAAGCAGCACTTTTAATCATGCGATGCAAAACTTTGAAAACATAATTTTGGTGCCAATTCACTTCCAAAGTTAAATTTGTGCCAGGTCGTTGTTTTATTCATTTTACTCGAAATGTTCTCGTTTATTTATTAAACCTGGTTGAAACAAAAATAGGCAGACATCGAACTTCGAAAGCGACAAAGTTGGAACTTAATTAAACCAAGTTTATTAAATACAACAAGAGCATTTATGGTAAAAAAAATAAACATCTACCTGACAAAAATATCAATGATGGCGGGACAAATATTTATTTCCGAAAAATATTAATTTTTGCCCCTAAAATTATCTTTATTAATTTTCCTGTTTAGATGTACTGCACACCCTTTAAGTATGAAAAAATTGCCTCCAGAACCAAATTGACAACATTGGTATTTTATTGTTATAACTCAATCAATACGTACAAATAAAATGTCGGTATTGTTAGTGTTTTTTTTCCAAAATTGTTTTGTTAACCCTAATCACATTTAGAAACTTTTTTTTTAACGAACGTTTTTGTTAACTTACAAGTTCGTAAAACGTTACAGTTTGCCACATTTCAAAATATCCACCAGTACTTATGACAATTTCTAAATGAGTACCGTCTTAAAAAATTGGAAAATTTAAAGAAACTACATTTTAAAGATAAGTAAAATAAACTTTTTCTGGTCCATTCGGATTATTAAATTATTCGTGGTTATTATAATATTCTCCATCAAAATCTTTATTCGTGTTTGTCTGCCAATTTTTTTTCCTAATCCAGTTTTATATCTCTTATAATATACTGCAGTACATTTCACTGTATATTACTTTCTGTGCATATTTTGTAATGCACAAAAAACACTGCATGTTCCCTTGAATCAACTAGTTATCACATTTTAGATAAAGACAGGATTATCTTATTTTATTATCTTCTGGAAGCAATATTTTTGCCATTACACGCTGCAGGGGCATTTTAATGATGATTTTTTCTCAGAAAAATAAAACTCGATTCGTTTAACGACTTTTTCTGGTTAAAAGACTATCCGATCTCAGAAAAGATTATCATTTCACGCGGAAGAGATTCTAAAAACTATCTTTTAGCACATTAAATAAAACTCTATAAACATTGAAAGGGTATTTTGCCCTTTAGCCTTTTTCCGAAATTAAAGCTAACCCTATAAAGACCACGTTCTGGTTTGAATATACAAATAATAGCCTCATACTTTAAGGTGTATTTTTCATCGTCCATTGTTGCCTAAGTGATGCTTAAGCCCGAGTCGCATCTGCAGACCCTAATTCAATAGCGAAACGCGCTGTGCTTTCCTATAAATTTTCATAGTGGATTAAATTTTATGATCTGATGAGGAGTTTATGGTCGCCGTAGCCGCTACGCGCACTTTAATATAGGCTTTAATTGCGAGAAAATGCGTTTTTAATGCGCCTTCCGCACGTCCAAAATGCATTAGCTATAAATCTGAGCTTGGGTTCCCCGTAGCTCTTCCTTACAAGGGTCTACCCATAAATATCCGAAATTTGCATAGTATGGTCACTCGCCGCAAGATTTAGCGAGAAGTATCCTTCGTGAATCAAAGAGAAATTGGTAGAAAGGTGGTTACGGTATCAGAAGTTACATAAAAAAGCAGCCAGGAATTGCTCGGCATAACGCCGAAATTTTTAGCGATTGCTATCTTTCAAGGCTCGGTTAAACAAATTGTGGTTGTGCAAAATTTTATGATACAAATCTCTTCTAATAATTATCAAATGATGCGTGCTCGATGAATCATTATGTAATTTGTTTGTATCTTTTTCATCGAGTTGGAAACCACAAAACACCAAAAATAGCGACCCGAAATTGTACTTATTGCAATCATTAAGGGAGCAGTTTCAAAAATGGTGGTCGTACAAGAGTTATACGGTAGAAACTCTTATAATAATTATCAAATAATGTGTTATAATATTTAAATCAATATACAGTAGAACCTCTCTTATGTGAACTAATTGGGACCAGAGGTGGTTGATATATTCGAAAAAGTTCACATAAGGGAGGTTGAAATTCCAACCAATAGAAAACCAATTTTAAAAAAATAGGAAACAAGTCAATTAA
>JAQGAO010005682.1:0-13269 GCA_034697705.1 Ommatoiulus sabulosus
CGCCAGCCAAAAAACGCACGGTGTGGTCGGCAGGAGCCTCGTGCTGATGAGTTCATATAATAGAGGTTCTACTGTACTGGCCGCATTCTCAGAACTGAACAAATTCTGTTGAATTAGCGCTAGCATACATGCACTGACGCGAGCCAGGGCGCAACATGTGCCGCTCTGCGTGAATCCGATGTGCGCGTGGACCCGGATGAGAATCCGCACATCCTTTGCTTTCGAAACTAGCCGTCAGGTGGCGGGTAGATCAGTGGCAGATGCTTTACACACGGTGCAGTTCGTGGCTCGTGTAGGAAGTGGAAGCATGTTCTTAGAAAGTTGAAGCGAATGCTCACAACATGAGCTTCATGTGCCACTCTACTTGTAGTGGCTCATTGATTCAAAATGAATTCTTAAGTTTATGCAAAAAAGTTTGCTACCGTGGTGTAAAATCAAGCCTTTGATCTAAATAATTCCTTTTTTTTTGTGGTACATATCATGATGAAAACTGTTGTAAATAGGATGTTGGAAATGTTTTCAAAGTTTTTACCATTCAAGGCAGAAGGTTTTGTGAGCATATCTCAATTCGGTCACGAAATCAGATAAAGTTGGAGAAATGTGAGATGAGTGAGGATAGTGTATTTACTACCTTGCTGCCATGAGGTAATCCTTAGTTGCTCAGGTGCACAAACATGGATTGGAGGTCGAAAGGTCAACGTCCCCTCACCTCTGTCTACCTGAGTTACCGCTATGGGGCGCCTTAAGGCATCTTCCAGTTGGGGGACCTTTGTTGTAAAAGGAAACACTGGGCGGTGTACAAGGTGATTCATGTAATTTTTTTAAACTCTTCAGTAAATCTTCCAACGTAACGCTTTTTTTATCAAAAAAGCATTTTGCAGAAAAAAATAAGGTCATTTATTAGCATTGTTCTAGAGAAAATTGAAGTTTAGTTTTGTTATTAGAAAGCGAAATTTGTTTTCCTGTTTTGTTTGTTTGTTGGTTTTTCTTGAATGATAGTCAGCCTTCTTAAATGTTATTACAGTATCTGTATTCCAGTATTTGACAAGTTAGACAAGTTTTCAAATTTTTCTTAGACTAAATTTACGTAATGTCTGAAAAACGTGGTTTGTGCTTGTTTTTGGAAGAAGAAAATATAATGCAAGGCGAATCTGGTTTAACAGATTTATTTCTTTTTCCAGAAGTTTAGTTTTCGGAAATTGAAATTTGCTTCCTTGTTTCGTTTCGCTTTTTTCTTTTTTCTTGAAAGATCAGGCCAGTTTTCTTGAATTTCAGGATGTGTTTACCAGAATTTTCCAAATTAGGCAAGTTTTTAAATGCTTCTGAAGTACATGTAAATTTAAGCAGTCTGAAAAATATGCTTGGTATACATGTTTTTGGAACAGTAATCTGGTTATGTTAGTTTGGTTCCCCATACACCAAAGTGTATGGGAAATGAACATATTTCAGTAATTCAAAAAAAATAAGTTAATTATTTTAAAAATCCAAGTTTTTTTTGTTGTTTTTTCTGATAAAACCGAGGCTCGTTTCCTCCGAAAAGTAGCGCATTTTCGAGGATCCGGTCCATGGCCCAAGCGATGGGCCCCCGCAAAACTGGGGCCAGGTGACCTCTAAATGACCTCTGGTCAGTTGCTAGTGGGACGCGTCCTATCTCTGCCATCTCGAAATGTAGGTAAACGCGATGTCGAACCGATTGCTGCAAATTCCCGAGTCTGTTTGTGGGAGCTAAAAATTCCAGTTTTTCGGTTTGTAGGTGGGATGATCACGCTGCCGATAAGATCACTATCCCAAATAGCGGCTCCTATTTTCTTTTCCAATTTATCTTCTTGTTCATTCATCTAGCGTCGAACTTTGGTGAAGCGGAGGCCAACCCGTGCCACGCATTCCTCAACGATGCCACATTTCTATACTGGATCTATAGCCCCGTGCTAGATTAATCCTAACGGGCTTTTCAAATGCCTGGTATTTTTGAATGGGAATCGATGAAAAGTAATATCGTTGCTATATGGCTTTCAGTTTTGACATATTAGTTTGAACTTGCCTATGATTAAGTATATACGCATATCTGTGACAGAAAAGTTTTTTCTTCGGTTTATCTTGAAAACTCCAACTTTTGTTGAATCTACAAATACAAAGGAATGCAATTTTAAATTCTTTGTTTAAAATAAAAATGCTTTTTAAAATTTATTTCGCAAGAATTATTCCGTAACTTCAAATGCGTTTCGTATTAGACGTTTATCGAGACCAGAATTAATGGTTTGATTTTTGTAAAAAAATGCCAGTTCTGAGCGTATGTATTTGGCACAAATTCATTATTTTTAAATGCATTTGCCCAAACGAAATGCTAATTTATCGGGCTGAAATACGGAAATGTCATTTTAAGATTTTTTTCAGATTGCTTTTTTTTTTTTTTTTTTTTTAAAAAAAGGAAATTGTAAAAATTGCGACGTTTCTTGGGGAGGGAAGAGTTTATCATTTCGTGACTATTCGTTTTTAGTTGGTGAAATTGTGTCGTATTTGAGAAAAGTCGTCATTTTATGGGGAAAGGTGTTATTTTATATAAAATGCGTCGGAGTTTTTTTTTAGAAAAACCTTTAGGGGTACTCAGACATACAGTATCTTCGCAGATCGCACTTTGGCAGTTGCGAAGCCACGAGTGCAAAAGAAATGCACTCATTGGTTCGAAAATGGTAATAAACTTGAACGCATTTATTAAACCACTTAATATGTTGTTGATTGGCCAAAGTGAGCTCCGAAAAAAAAACGCAGTTGTTTGAAGTGAAAAAACCATCAATTTCAGGACAATTTCATCAGAAACTCGCATTCAATTTTCACAATTTTCACAAAAATTGAAAAGATTCCCCCACGACTGCCGCAAACAAGGGCCCCGGTTAATCCGACTCTGGATAACCGGGCGTCCACCACACAGGGTTGGCAGCGCCTCGGTGAGTGCAAGACTTCGAGAATCGTGAGCATCAACAGAAGTGACACTTCTACATTAGCTGCATGCAAGTATCACCAGATTTTCGACTGTGCACATGGGCGACAGCAGCCAGTACGATTTTCGGCGCATCTCGTACTTTTCAATCGGTCGACGCTGGTTGGTCGACCGGTGGCGCTGGCCACGCCATGTGCCTGCAAAAAGTGGCCGACCGCGAAGGGGGAAGCGAACCAGAGCAGCTTTTTTTTTTCGGATTTTTACGCCGTCTTTTTTTTTTGTTGTTGTTATTTTTCAATCGTCGTTATTATTATTTTGAGGTCGGTTCCTCTCCTCATCTTCCTATATTCCCACGTAGGTGTTAGTATAGCGTTAGTGCGTGGCGCGTGCGGCGCTCCGCTCACCTGTTGCAGGCTCACCATTGGATTAATCGGACTTGGTCGCTCAGCGCTGACAGCAGCAACCGGATCGATTCGACGCGGGTGATATATCAAAGGTAACGTTGGAATTGACACACTTTCGGCTTTCTCCTTATCTTTTTTCCCCCCGATACTGGATATGATATTTTGCTGCTGCTGCTGCTGCGTGTGGCTTTCTCGCTAATCCGATTTTACGAACTCGTCGTTTCAGCGCCGACGTTGGATCCTGCTCTTGGTTTTTGGATCTTCCAGAACATCTCCAGCTTCTTCTTCTTCTGACCTATAGGTGAGTGTGCGTGGACTTAATCCCTCCACTCGAGTTCATTTTGGATGTTAGCTGGACTAAATACCGTAATGATTGAAACTTAGAAAACACCCCGTTAGATAAATATGTACTCGCTTCATTTTGGATGTTAGCTGGGCTAAATACTGTAATGATTGAAACTTAGAAACGAGAAAATGTAGATATGTACTCGCTACTGTAGTAACTTTTCATCCCAACGTGGAATTAACGCAGATGTAGATTTTGCTAAGCTGTTTGAGTTTACTTTTGCAGAAATGGGTAAAAAAAATCACGAAAAATCTGTGGAATTTCTATGTTTAGAACAAAACTGGGATGGTGACAGCATTTTAAACTTTTTTAAAATCTTCTATTTTCTAGTTGATTTTTTTTTTTACAAAAATGTTTAGAAATTCCGACTTTTCTCGAAAAGCTTTTTCTACAACATAATTATTTACTTGCTATTGTAGTAACTTTTCATACCAACGTGGAAACGTTGGGGGTTATTTGAGTTTACTTTTGCAAAAATGTAAAAAATCCGAAAACTCTGTGTAATTTCTATGTTTAAAACAAAACTATGATGTTGACAGCATTTTAAACTTTTTCAAAATCTTCTACATTTTCTCCTTGATTTTTTTTACAAAAATATTAAGAAATTCCGATTTTTCTCGAAAAGGTTTTTTTCTCTAAGAGTAAATATTTCATATTTCCTCGTACGGTTCTCAAGAAATGTATAATAATTCCAAAAATACACCGTGACGCACGTGCGTTCATGTCCAGTTCCATTTCGAGTTATTCCCATGTTTAAAAAAAAAATTAAACTAAAATATTGGCAGCGTTTGAAATTTTTGAAAATCATGTACATGTTCTGGTTAATTTTTTTTTCTAAAATATGCATGTACTAAATGTTTTCTAAATGTTTGTAGGCCTACAATAACGCGCGTGCGTTCATTTCACGTTCCATTACGTAGGCCTACTATTTTAACGTTTAGTTATTTAAAAGAATCCGTTGAATACATAAAACGTCAAATATTTTAAAGTTGTAAAATTTCTATCAGCATCTCTATAAAAGCCGTTTTAATCGCAGATTAGGTTATATCTACACGCGCTACCTGTTGCGTCAGATTGTGTCGGTAGATGTTGAACAGCAATTTGTTTCCTCTATCTATAACTTATCGATTTTTTGTGTGTGTGGCGGAGAGGTGATATCTATCGCTAAAAGCGGCGGTTTTGGTCTAATTTCGAGATTTGCAATTCAGGAAAAGGATGCGAAACATGTCCCGTCAGCAAATATTTAACAGTTTGTTTCTTCCCAAACTGGTTTGCGACGACTTTGAGGCGTATCTTCCATCAGGAAGTGGCTCGTGGGTCGTTAACGGCGACAGCGTTTGAATTTCTCATCCGAATTCCGTCACTTCACAATCTCACTTCTTCTCGTATCTTTGATTCGACGAATGTGGGTTAATTGGACTTGATCAGTATCGAAAGGTGTACTCGAGCTTCCGTCGATGTTGACATTTGGAGAATATATAACGAATCGTACAGTGAGCTCTCAATTTGACAAAGTCGTAGTCGTAGAAATCCCCAATAAAATCGGAAGCTCGTGAATGGGAATGGCATGGTTAAAATCCGAAAGAGGCAATGCAAAGGCCGTCACACACGAGGAAAATTATATCTGGAAATACGGCATGTTCATAAAGTTCTGTTTTTTTAGAATATGAATTACGAAAAATGAAATGTTTTAATTTGTCAATTTTAAAAATGTAAATGAAGCCTAATTACTTTCAGTTTGAAATTTTCCTTTCTAAAAGCCATGCATGGTTAGTAAAATGCTCAGAAATATTCGCTGGACTTTTCGGACACGACTAAACTTGCCAAGTTTCCAGGTGTAACTTTCCCCGTGTGTGACGGCCTTTGGAGATTTTGTATATTCCAAATATATCTTGAATTTTTGTTTATTCATAAACGTGTGATTCTGGTTCATGCATCTCAGAATTGGTATCTGCTCTCAAAATACGACGCAGTCAAGACATATATAGTCCACTTCTTTTAAAATGTTGTTGTCATTGTTAGAAAAGTGACACAATTCCAACATTTTTCATTTTAGAAGAAGCAAGTTTGAATGCATTGTAATGCACGGTAAAATAAAGTGGCATGCAGTGCTGTCTTTTAGCCGAAAAACTATGGTAGTCTCAGCTACGTCGTGCATGTTTTACTGAATATAAAGCTCATTTTGCTTCAATCAATACCTTCTTAAACCGGAAATTGACTACTTTTGAGTTTGTCACTTTTGAAGTGGAGGTGCGGTGTTCTCTTTTTTTTTAATGCTTCAATCAATTGGAATCATTGGAAATCGAAATTTACCACCAAAAGAAAATTCTACAAATAACCAATATCAATATGGACGTGGAGCTCTTAAAAAATTGTATGCGTAAATTAGTTAGCAGATCGGAGCGGAAATTAACATTAGTTCTATGGGATACCTTTCGGGAGCAATCTAATAAAAGTCGGATTTTTAATCTCCGGCGTGATTTGAGGTTGTTTAGGCTGGTGATTCATGAAAATGTCCTAGAAATTCACCCTGCCATGCATCCAGGCACATCCCTAAATGCTTTAGTAATGGATTTTCGGAACCTAAAATTTGCTGCCCATGGGACGCCACAGCCTTTCACCCTCGAAACAGATGACACTCATTAGTTTCATTAATTACCACGTTTACTGATAGCTATAAGAAAAAGTATGACTGTATTACGAACATCATCATATCGTATACGGTCAACTCTATAGCTATGAAGAACTAATCATTAGTTTAATAACCGGGCTGAAACCGCAATTA
This sequence comes from Ommatoiulus sabulosus, assembly GCA_034697705.1. Lineage (NCBI taxonomy): Eukaryota > Metazoa > Arthropoda > Diplopoda > Julida > Julidae > Ommatoiulus > Ommatoiulus sabulosus. The sequence continues at coordinate 6,474 of JAQGAO010005682.1, forward strand.
CCAGTTTCTTGAGTGCCGAGCAATTACTGCTCTATTCCTAACGATATCGTGTTTTACATAACGCCGTAATTACGGTTTGGCAATCATTAAAACACCGAGCAGGTACTTGATCTGGGATTAGTGATAACGGGAGTTTTCGGGTCTGGACGGCCCCGGCCTCACGTTCTTGCACGGGTTCGCCTTGAATTAATTCAGGATTGGAGGCCGATTGCGTCCGGCGATTGTTAATTGTTTCATGAAAAGCATTGATATGTTTTGTCAGCAATTAATTGGACAGTTATTGTTCCCCCCGGCCAGTTTTGTGCATGGAATTGGTATACTTTGGCCGATGGAATTGCTGATTTTCTCATTCCATCTTCTTAATCCTTTCATCTGGCTTTGTTTATTATTCTGTTCTCGTTTGGCTCAATTTTTCTCGTTGTCCTGAGCTGCAAGTTAGGAAACGCGAGCCGGCTTCACTTTTTATGCATCGATACGCAATGCTGGCGAATGCAAGTCTAAAGCAAAAAATGAAGCCTGAGGAAACTTGGCCGAAAATGAATAAATACTTCATTATTTAATTATTGAAACCTAACCTTTTCCTAGGTTAGGAAAAGTTGTTTCCTTGATAATCCACAAAATGCGACAAAAGCAACAAATGTGGCATTGACGTGAACATAACGTAATGTGACTTGAGATTTCATCAAGTGAAGAAGTTTAAACGACTTTGACATTTATTTAAAAGAATATCAATTCCGTATATGTTTGGACAAAAAAATTTGAATTTGACCGAGTAAAAAACTTTGAGAAATTGTGTGGTTTTGGAAGATTTGTAATTTTGTAACTTTTTCTGGTAATAATCGTTATTATCATGGGAAAAAATGTTTCTGAATGTGTCACCCCTTTCAACGTTATAAACTACTGAAATGCTTATATATAGATCGTTCAAACGTGTTCTAAAACTGCAATCATCTGCAACGCCAATTTAAAACCAGTCTAAAAAGCCTAATAGGGTCACACTTTTCCAGAAGAAGATATCATTTTATACTAGTTCATGCATTATCTACTTCATTTTATGGGATGAATCTGAAACTTTGACATGATTCTGAAACGAATTTAGGTGAAATTTGAAAAAAAGAATCGCTGATTTGTTTTAAGTCGTGGTAATAAAATCAAAAACGCTCGTATTTTAGCCAATCAGTTTGTTTGGAAATGCAATTTTCCCTAAAAGAAGGATAATTTACTGAGCTTTCCTTGTTCGGCAACAACTCTTATCAAAAGCAAATATGGCAATAATACAAAAAAATCGTCGTATTTCACGCCCCATTTTAAATTACTCATGTTCGCACTTTATGTAAACTTAAGAAATATCCGTAAGTGGAACAGGATTGACAAGTACGCTCGTATTTATACATGTGCTTATGCGTACATGTGAAACGGGAAAATAAATCTTGAAAAACAAGGAATATCTTTCAATCCCATTGCGGATATTTGCTTCACGATCTTTTGTGAAGAGTTAAGCCAAGGAATAAAGTCGAAATAAAGCCATTTAGAGTTTCCTGTTCCATTTTGAGTTATTATTTTATATTCTTCAAATAATAGCCTAAGTATCACGACATAAAATTCTAAAATTAGATTTGAAGTTAACTTAAGAATGGTTTTTTATTCTGTTTGAAAAGTACTTTTTTAGAAAAATTTCATAGATTGGAAAACATTATCTGGGTTCGGATTACCTGGGATGCTTGCTTACATGCAATCATTGCTTACCCATCGTTCTTGAGTACAAATATATACAATTTTTTTTAAACAATTTCTCTAAAGAAATGACACGATTTTTCCAAACAAAACGATGCAAATTTCGAAAAAACAAATATCATTTTCCAACTTGTAAGGCTAAGATTTTTTCTTCTAAAAATTGGATACGATTTTTAAAAAATCCTAATGGAGTGTGAAGAATGAGGAAGGGGGGAAGGGGGGTGACATTTTTAAAAAAAGCATTTTCCATCGCATCAATTGTATTTCTAAACAAACGTTACTGTAAAAAAAACATTTTGTTTTCCAATAATCGACCAATATTTCTAAAATAAACTAACAAAAGTCGATTTAGATATGACAAATCCCAAAAAATTATGCAACTGCATGGGTTGGTAATACTGCAATGCATTTGTCTGAATATGCCATGTATGTTTCAAGTTTTCCTCGCATTTTGTGAGTTATCCGTGTACAACATTCCCCAACCATCCCGGATAATCGAGAATCAACTGACCACTGCATTACTTCATATGACACAAAATCCCAACTTCCCAAAGAACAATGTTCACGAGGCTGGTAGTGGATGGGCACCACTTGGTCATTTTCGAGCAGTTTCCCGGAAGTTTGCCCATTTCCGCGAGAAGCCACCCCGCGCTGACCAGCAGCGCGTTGCGGCCCAATTGGTCAGCCACCTGGTCGGCGCGTGGACAGGTGGCTTCCGGACGCTTTTTCCCTCCCCCCCCCCCAACTCGATCATCGTTTCGCTCAGTTGATTTTACGAGCACGACTTGCCCCTTCCTCTTCTCACCCGTTTCATTGGATTTTTCCTGCCAATTTTGAGATTTACCTGGCCAGCAATAACAACAACAACAACAACAGGCACTTCCTCCTCTCAATTGGACTCGAGTAACACAATGCGTTTATTTACGCATTATATATGGTTGTCCTTTTTTGGGCAATTCCTGGAGCGGCGCAATTGCCTTCTCCTCCTCCTCCTCTTCTGCTGAATGGCAGGTGGACGAAATCTTCGGTTGTTTCCGCAATTTTTGATCTTCGACTTCGGTTAATCTTTTTCTCGTTCTTAGGAAAAACGAGAGGAATTTCAGTGGTCCGCATCGCTGCTCGTTGGGGGTACGCCTTTTGACGATTTCGGAGTTTTCGGTGGTGGACACTGTGTTGGCAAATTCCAAAAAAAAGGACTCGTTTAATTTAAGACGGCGATAAAGTATCCCAGGGTAATGGGAAAAATGTTGGAATCTATAATTCCCAATTTTTGTAAAACATTGTACGAGATAATTCGTTCCGCTTAGCTGACAGCTGGTTCTGCAAAAACATTTTTAATTGTCTCTTGGATGGTTCTTTGAAAGATCAAGAAAATGCAGGAATATTGGGGGGGGGGGGAAATTTGCTAGGAAACTACATTTCCTGTTTGGGAAAATTGTAGTTCTTGCGGAAAAAGCATCTTAAAGGGGACATGATAGCAAATACTCGCAATGGTAACAGCTGTAATGTTAGTGGGATTGCATGCATGTTGAAAGTAGTTTTATAGGCATGGATTTTTAGTACGAAGGTATTTAAAAAAATGCCTATAAATAAAGAAGTGAAATACGCTCGTACCTGTTGGGAATTTCAGGTTGTTGTTTTTAAAATTTCCCACGCTTAAACTTTGAATGAATTATAAATACTTCAATGTTACAAGCGTCTATTGATCATTAGATGGTGCCAAAAAATGCAAGTTTTTAGTCAATTTAAAATGAAATTTGAAAACATGAAACTTCAAATCGCTGGTAAATTACTTTATTATGTTAATTTTTTAATAACAAAATATTGCCACGTTTAACTATACGATTTAAAAATCAACTTGAAAATTAAAATTTGTTCGGCGTTACAATTGCATTCATTTCTTCGTGAAAAAAATACATTTTGCAAACTGATTCATTGGATTAATTTAGTTTTACTCCTTTGTTTTATGACCAGCTTGAACCGGACACGAAATTGTGCTTCGTTATATCCGATTTTCATGCGTCGAAGCAAGTTTAGAGCGACACGTGTAATAGCAACAAAAGTAGTATCCACAATACTGATTTCATAGGTTCATTTCAGGCACAAAACTAAATCTTTCCAATACAATGTTGTCTAAAGATATGACCAAGATTAATTACTAAGAATTGCGCATTTCAGATTCATAAATTTCTCACGCTTTGATGTTAAATTAACTGAAAACATTGGAGTTCCAAAACAGTTTCCAAAATCAATACACGACGCGACAGTGGGAAATTAAGAAATCTGGAATTCACAATTCCTAATTAATTACCTTCGATGACTGTGGACAAACATTTCAATTGAAAATATGTAATTGTATGCCTAAAACTGTAATCGATATCTATGATAGATAGACTTAAATCCATCATTATGTTTGTTATCACTGGTTGCCATTCAATTTTATCGTTTTCTCAAGGCTTAAGTAGTTTCCGATGATGTCCAAAGGCGTGGGCAGCCTGTTGTTCCAACCGGTCCATCACTGGTTTAGTGTGCTTTTTCGGTTGGCGGTCACCCAGCAGCACGCTTGTTCAACTCATTTCGTAATCGTGTTATTTACACAATTTTTGAGTCATGTTCTCCTCTGATTCACGATGCTGTCACGAATTTCGAGGAGCGCACGGTTCGGGTCGGACGATGGCAAAAAGCAGCACTTAAAAAGCTCGTTTCAAGTGTTTGCTTCGTTGTTGGTTGTTGTTGGTTTTTTTTTTACGAATTTAAGTAGTGACGTACCGTGCGTATACCTTTGCCATTTATGTCAGCTAGATCGATTCATTCGGCTCCAGGAAACACGATTAAATTAGCCTTGAACCATTTTCTTCTTTTAGAAGTAGATAAAAAAAGCGCAGTTAATTGCGCGATTTCGGGAACAACCTGTTCGCGGTTGGCATCCGCACACTCGATATTTGGCCAAAATTAGGCAAGTGTGGCACGCTAATCGGTGTGCTCCACATCGCCGACGATTCACGCTGACCGTTGTCCGGATTTGGTCGTTTTTTCAACGAGAATCCCACGTGGCTATACTTGAAACGAAATCCCGCTTATAACGAAGCGAGTTTCGTTATATCCGCTGTGGGTGGACGGATTTCCTTATGTTGTTGCCTTCTGTATGGGCCCGATGTTTCACTGTTTCGTCTTTTTTGGGAACTTTAAAGCCGCCATCAAGTGGGGAATTTCGTTATATCCGGAATATAGCGAGATCTCGCAGGGTTCCCCCAGACCTGGAAAACCTGGAAAAGTCAGGGAAGAAAAGCTAATTTTGAAAAAGTCAGGGAAATTCAACGCCCGCAGTCATGGCGATCCAGATTAAATTAATATTTCTACATGGTTAGCTCAGGGCCCATTTTCTGAGTACAAATTTGCAAAATTTTCCACGCTTTTTCTGTGTATAATATAAAATTGACTAACGACAATTTTGAAAAATATTTTTCAGTGTCGATGTTGCAAAATATGTCCGACGCATTTTTTTTTATATATTTATAGACTGGTAACTCGGGAAGAAAATAGTCTGTCAGTCTTAGCTAGGAATCCATCTTGCCCAACCTTAAATGCCTTAGAAATGTATTATCCATCGCAAATCGTAGAAAAAAATTTCCATTACATCCGTTATTGAACGTCGCAACCTTTTAGCACCAAAAATGGAGCGGCCGCCATTTTACTTTCATGGTCAATTGGTTTTGATTATCGGTTACTCTTGATTATTTATCAACCGGAATTAATCTCGTATCTCCGTATCTGTTGGTTGTTGTTTTTTGCGGTTTTTGCGCACCGTACGGGGCACGGCATTTTTTTTTATCTTGTTGGAAGTACGCTTAATTTTCCGATTGATTTGCAATTGACTAATAGCGCAATTAAATTGGGCAGACGTGCAGGAACGATTCTCACGTGTCATTTTACTTCAGTTCTTTTCAACCGTTTTTCCGGTCCGCGACCGTTCGTTCACAATTTGACCAGTATTTTATACGCAAAAACGTTCCAGTTTTCTGGTGCGTTTACCCGAACTTTGGCTGCTCCAAGAAACCGGATTTACCGGAGAAAAGTACGTCTCAGGTTGATTTTATTATGCTTTTATTGTAATTTTGCAAAACCGCAAATTATTCGAAAGCTGCATGCACATAATCAAAACTTTCAAAAAATCAACGGTGCATGCATTCTCTATGGAAATTGAGGGAAATTTGAGCATGGAAATTAACATTTTCGATGGTTTTTTTGTGTGCTACGAACGGAGATATTGAAGGAAATAACTAGTAATTGCGAATTTCACATTCGAAAATGTACCACCCTTTCATTTGAAATGAAATTTAATTTAAAAATGCATTAAGTTCTTCTTTACTTGTTGCATGTATTACTAAATGACGCACTTTAAAATTTAAAGCATGCTTTTAAAATAAAGCGTGGAAAATTTGAAAATTTCTAATTCCTGTTGCGTGTATTACTTACTAAATGACGCACTTTGAAATTTAAAGGATGCTTTTAAAATAAAGCGTGGACAATTTGAAAATGTAAAATTTCTGATTCCTCTAAAACTGTATAAAAAAAATTGAAAATGTTTAATTTTATTCCTGAAACTATCTTCGAATAAAAATTCCCATTTAGACTGGATCACTAGGTCATCTTAATATATATTTTTTTCCCGATCGTTTCCTCGAGATGCACATTAGATAACATTCCATATTCATGGAATAAATTTCAAAAAATATTTTTATATTTGCTGGCTTATTTTACTGATACGACGTTTTACGTTTCTGAAATTGATTTCTTGGTACGAAAATGCGAAAAAAGAGCGCTCTTCAATTTCAATCTTCTAAATTAATGAAAGCATTTCTTCTTCGTTGGCCAATCTTATTCGCAGCTGGAGGTACTCGTAACCTCCGAAGTGCCATAACAGCGCGTGGTCAGTGGTCACCACCCACGCGATGGCCGAAAAAGGAGTAAATATGCCCCCGTACTCTGCCCTGGTTGAAGGATCAGTATAATTTTTTTATACTGATAATTGGGACATACTGATATCAGTAACATACTGACA
>JAQGAO010005683.1:0-13267 GCA_034697705.1 Ommatoiulus sabulosus
CGTCGCGCCTGAGTTCGCGCCTACGCTGGAGAACGCCGCCGCGCCTGAACTCTGTCGCGCTAGGAGATATTGCCGCGTCGCGATCACCGCCGCGCCTGTTCCGCGAATCGCGAACGGAACTTTGTTGTTGTGCGTGAGACACGCACGCCAGCTACGACCCCGCCGCCGGAGAAGTCACTGGGCCAGCGGAGTCAGTCACTGAGAAGGAAGACAAGCCAGTCGACCTGCAAAGCCAGCCTGGATCGCCAGGGGAGAACCAGGCCAAGAGGGGACAGCGAGCCACGCCAGGAGAGGAGAAGCCCACTGTCTCACAGTAGGGGGAGTCCAATTTTGAGAACGTCCCTTTTGAATGGCCCCTTATTGTATTTAAAGCATCAAATTGTTTGTTAAAAATGAAAATCGCATTATTGTTGGTATCATTTGCCAGAAACCTGTTTCGTGCAAGCAGTGCAATGAGGATAATTCTTGCGCAAAATAAAACTTGTCACCAAATGATGACTGCACGTTGGAAGCTATAGTATTAATTATCCGTTTATGATAATTTAATTGCAGAAGAAGGGTGGTGGGACGGCCACCTTATTTTTGACAGCATCTGCTGCTGTAATAAGTTCAGCAGTTCCAACTGGGTACAATACCGGAGTAATTAATTCTCCTCAATATGTAAGTACATGTAGTAATAATAGTGATTAAAATTAAAACTTGTCCAATTTATTTGGATTTGCTTCGAATACAATTAACTTTTATGTTTGGAATTTAAGAAAAGAGCAGTACTACTTGTTTATACCCATAACCTAGTTCTTTTCAGTTTCTTTTTCATTTAAATGTAGGTTGGAAATAATTTGTTTGACCAAACTTTCCGAATTATAACGAAAAAGTTTATATTTAGCTGTTGTAAACATTTTTCACGATAACATTGTTGTAAACTTTGAAGCACGGAAGATGTACGTTTTTTACCAGGCAGTTGCTTGTGAAACACTTTAAATATTTTAGGTATAGAAATTTAATGTACATGTGCTTTAACTGCTATTTAATTGTTAGCAAAACATAAACAGGAGCGCAACTGAGTTAATTACACTTCTTGTATAGAGTCGCTTATACAATTGTATAAAATTAGTGCTGGTGACATTTAAGCAAATTGAACATAGGCTAAATACAAGGACTATTTAAAATACGCCGAATAATTACTCGATTGTTTATTGCCTACACATGTTTTTGTGTCTGGCGAGACAAAGAAAAAAGCAGTGGGTGGTTTCGTTTTGTCATGGTAAATATCTCTTATGAAAAGCTCAACTGGCTAGAAGTATGGTGGCTAGCATTTAATGTCATACGGCTGTCTCAGCAAAATTGAACAAATATCCATTTGTATTGTTAAAAGTGTAGTACAGCGTCGTGGTAATTGAACATGTGCACGGTGTTTACATACTGTATACGTGGTTGATGGTCACTGTTTATTGTCGAAGAAAAACAACCAGATGGAATGTATGATAATTAGAACTTGTTTTTGTCGACTTCCGTGTAGTCGTTAAAATTGAAATTTGAATAACTTAATCGTTTGAGTAGTCACTCAAACGATTGTGTAAATTGCACTTTATTTGACCCACGTTTCGCACTCTTGTGGTGCCAAATTGCCAATCTGCACAGTAGGACCGCTTAATGAATGTATCATTTTTTTTTCTCTTGCAACTAAGATCATCCAGAAATTTTGCAACGAAACTTTATATGAAAGATATGGCTTCGTTTTATCCGAGTACGAAGTCAGTATCTTGTGGTCCACCATCGTTTCCGTATTCCTCGTTGGTGGAATGCTGGGCTCTTTGTTGGCCGGATGGCTATGCAACAAATTTGGAAGGTTAGTCAAATCATCTGAAGTTTGAAGTCAGTTTTAAAAATGTGATGCACATTGCTCAAAAGTACTGCGTTACTATTCCAGGAGAGGCGCAATTTTGCGAGTTAACATTTTGGGCGTCGTGTCAAGTATACTTTTTGCAACGTGTCAAAGTGCTTCCTCAGTTGAAATGCTTATCATAGGACGATTTCTTATAGGAATTTTTAGTGGTACGAGTCGAACATTGATTCATATTCCGTCTGTGTAAGTTCTCGCCATGGGTTGGCCATATAAACAGTGGGGATAGACAATTAGATAATTATCAATTTTAGTTTATTTCTTCATTATGAATTCGCTTAGAAGAAACTGAGGCCCCTTCACCGTCCAAATGGTTTGTTTTATGCAGTCATAATTTGCTATTCCAAACAACTCTTCTATGGTGAAGCGAAACATTAGTTTAAGTCATGAAGTTTAGGCTGAAATGGTTTAAGTATAATTCTGTGAATTTGGTCGATTTGATTCTAATGCTTTCTATTCTATTTTAGTCACTACAGCTTTACTCTGTATTAGATAGACATACACAATTTATGACTGCATAATTGTTGCTTGGGGAAATTTTTATGAGGACTCTTGGCTATATTTTCTACCATTACATCATTTATATTGAAACGGAAATAGAATGATGCATTTTTTTGTGTTAATTTTATGTAGCCATTTTTTTTTTCAGGCTTTTCGACTAGCGCAGTGCCAATGTACCTTACAGAAATTTCTCCCTTGGCTCTCAGAGGGCCATTAGGAGTGCTACTACTTTTGGGCATGAATTTTGGCTTGCTTGCCTCGCTTGTTTTGGGCCTGAATAATATTTTGGGTAATTATAACAACATATATACTTTTTTTTAAAAAAAAACAACATGGTTTTAAACATGAAGGACAGTTATTTTCTTCTATCTTAATTTTCAGGCAATGATTGGGGTTGGCCCTATCTGCTCGGTTTGTCTATTTTTCCGGTAACCATCGCTTCTGCAATTTTAGCCTTCTGCCCGGAAAGCCCTAAATTTTTATTTACCGTGAAAGGAAATTCTGACGAATCTTTAAAAGGTGAGGTTTCATACCATCAAAACTGTTTGCGGAGCTGCAAGATTGACAATGGTAGACGCAAAATGATACAATTCTACTGACGAGACAAAATTTGGTTGAAACGTACAGGCTTATTTAGAATGTTATATATTTTACCAATAGATTAAAATAAGGCTTGGTAGTTCTATTAAAATTTAATTTCATTGCAAGTAATAATAATAAAAAAAATATTCATTGAATTGTTTTTATCGTATCAGCATTAAGTCGTCTTCGGAATTTACCAATTACGGAGCTTGAAGAAGACGTTGCCGAAATGAAAAATGAATTGAAACAAAACATGAAAAGCCCTTCCTGGTCCTTCGTCCAAGTTATTACCTCTGCTGAAATTCGCACTCCACTTATTCTGCTGTGTGTTATGCACGGTGGTCAGCAATTGGCCGGAATAAATGCTGTACGTTTTTCCACTTTCAAAGTACGTTGGTTCTCGTTTAAACTTCCCCAAAACAATAATTTGCGTTTTCATTGCGTTTAGGTTTTTTATTATTCTACGGGGATATTTAATAAGGCTGGAATGAGCGAAGAGGAAAGTCAGTATGCCAGCATTGGAGCTGGACTGGCTAATTTCCTCATGTCTGCAATTTCGGTAAGTATAATTATGTAAATGCGTTGTGGCACCGTCCAGTTTTTCCCGTGTCATAAAATAATAGATTCAAACGGTAAATCACTGACAATTATGTATCCGATCTCAGGCGAAATAAGGAAATCATCCCATTAATTTAACATGGGATGTTTCTTTCATAACAGGTTTAACATCAGGTAGGCTACTGTATTTGTCTGTAGAGTTGACACGGTATGTATCAACGTTAGCTATATATTTAGTACTTCTTTGATAGTTGGTAAGCATGATATTTTGTTCTCTATAAATTAACAAATACGGAACCTCAATATGCTGTTAACATAACACGGGTGTCACCCTTCGGTTTTAACCTCAAATTCGAAAGAATTCTAAGCATTTTTGTCACCTTTTTACATTCTCTTCTTTTGTATACTAATCTTGTTGAACTTATTTTTAGAAACAATACAGCATCAATTTTTTCCAAATGGTTTTCTTTTTTATGAGCGTGTTTTTGGTAGAAATATTTATTTCTTTGATAGGTTTGAAGACGGTCTATTAATTCCTTAAACTTGATTGTAAGTTTAAAAATAAAAACTTGATGTATTTTTTATGAGGTGTTTATGAATTGCGTGGCATGAATTCAACCTGCGACTACTAATGCAGGCAATCACTACATACTTCAAAGTGCTCCGGAATTGCTGTCTTTTAGGGGTTTAACTGAGTCATTGGCATCAGAAACATGTAATTGAATTTATTTTGTTTATTTTCCTTTCCAGACTTATTTAATCTCAAGATTTGGAAGGAAGAGCTTGTTTGTAACCAGTTGTGTCTTGGTCATCGCCATGCTCATTGGCTTGACGACTTGTTTCACGTTTATGGTACGCCCCAGTTGAAGTGATTATTTAAGCAAAATGTCATAACGCAGCTAAGTTGCTATCATAAATTAGGTCTGATAATTAAATGTTACATCCAAAATCATCAGAATAGTAAATTAAAATACGTATACAAAAGTAAAATTTAGTTTTGTATTCGTTTTGTTAACACCATTCTTTCTAAAAACTATACCTTGGTGTAAGCGTTTTGAATTGATGAATACGGTAAATGCAAAATTGTCAATCAGCCCATGATTTGATACTATTCTGTGCCAATTTATGATAAGTAATTATTAATTAGATGCTTTTGTGAAAATTGGTGTTTTGTAAACTGTTCTCATGATCATTTTGAATTTTTTCATGTTAGGATTTTGCCGCTTTCGTGCCATTTTTAGCAGTTGCATTTTTGCTGTTATTTGTTCTCACATTTGGTCTGGGATTGGGTAAGTCTGAATTCATTTTTCCCCCGGTTAAAACTCGCATTTTCAATTTCAATCCCATTTTGAAAAGAAACTTTGTATCTTTCACCGTTTGAAGGACCAATTCCATTTTTCATCGGGGCTGAACTCTTTCTACCTGGCCCACGTCCAGTTGCGATGAGCATTGGATGTACTATCAATTGGGCGTGCAACTTTTTAGTCGGGGTGTCGTTCCCATCTATGCAGGTGAATGATAGCATTCATAGTATTCACCTCGAATTATGAATCGCATACAATTGTTTGATTATCACTCGTGCTTCTTTCAGGGCGCTATTGGTCATTACTCTTTTTTACTGTTCGTCGGGATCACGATTTGCGTCGGTGCGACTATTTATAAATTTCTCCCAGAAACGAAGGATAAATGTATTGAGGAGATCATGGCATTCTTTCATCCGACTAAGATGGATCCTACAGGTAGTTTGGCGTTCGAAATTGAAGATGCTCTAATGCTGGAACCAATCACGGCTTGCAACGATCCAGTTTGACCATGGTTAGTTTCTAAACTTCTATTGATACTGATTCAAGTGCCAACGTGGGCAATCAAACCTAAAGGGTGTTTAAAGAGGCCAATTGCTGTTAAAATCAAAGAAAGGTCTGAAGAATATCTGGAGCATTCTTAAAAACTGCGCCACTATTTCGGACGATCCCAAATGATTTAAATCTCTAGGTACAAATTGTTGCCATGACTTAAGGATTACAATACACTATCGGGGATTACATAATATAACATCTATGAACTTAACATATTAACCCGAAAACCATTAATGATGGCAGACTACATCCTACAGTTTATTGTGGTAATTATCTAAGGTTTCAGCAAATAATATAATTGTAACATAAAGATTTCTAGATGATTCGCACGACCGTAAATGATGCTTTGCATTCTTCTGCTCGTCATTGCTTCCAACATTGATTTGTGCTTAGTTTTTTTTTCATAAAAGCTTAAAGCCACGTGGCATGGTAAGTCATATACTGTATGTAAAAATGTATCACCTTCTTGTAGTCATTCGTAATGGGGACCTAAAGAGAATTTGCTCAATTTAAGATATAACTGTGAAAAACACTATATGGAAAATGTACATTATATTCATGTATTTGTTACTAAGAAAAAATAAAGATAAATCGCGCTATACTAAATTGTATTTCGTTTTAACTTTCGAATTTATTTGGTTTTCAATTCTATACAGGAACTTTTAGTACAGAAAATATTGAAATTGTTTGTTATAATTTCCATATTTGCTGTGCTTTATATACTATAGTTTAAGTTGCTTCTACCTAATATTTTTTTTATAGAGAAGCTTTCTCAAAGTTATATCTTAAAATAGTAAAATTCGATATGGCGACTTTGAAACCCCCTATAACTTCTAAACACGCAATTTTAAATCACACTAGCGTTTTAAGGTAGGAGTAGGACTTACAAATTTATTTTACCCTTCGAAGTATGGCTTATTTAAATTTTATTCTTTCCATCTTCAAGTGGTTGGACGTGATAATAATAGTAAACGAGACTTGTACTCTACAAACAGTGTATTTACACTGGTTGTGGAGTACAAATCTATGTGGAGTATTTAGACTGGCTATAGTACTGGTTAGCAATAGTATTTATTAAATTATAAGCATCATTTACAGCGGTAATCCTCGGCCTTGCATACCAGACCTCAAGTATCAGTGCGTTCTGCGTAAAATCCAAACAGAGAACAAAATGAAAAAGTATAAGTCTCGTTTACTATCTTTTAAATTATCCTATTATGTTGCATAACATTTCACAAATTACTCTTATTATTCGAACGTGACGCTTTTTGCGCGTTTGATTTTAGGTTTCATATTTTATTTTGAAAATTCAGAAAGAAACTAATGGAAAGAACTGAACTTTTATTTACAATCAAGTAGAATATCGTACATGTTATTAATGAATTTGTGTGGTGTTGAATTGAATCAGATGTGCGAATTGGAATGTACATGTATGTTTATAGCCTTGTCCAACAAGAAAAATATTCAAATACATGTGCTGTAAACATGTATAATAGTTGCATTATTTTAATGGACACTGCTAAAATGATGCTAACTTCATTATTGGATATGCACTTTACCATTTTCTACACATTTGTATGAAGAAATAATAAACATGTTTGACTACAAATGGCTTCCTAATTAAACGCTTAAGTCGTATTGGCTTATACGAGCAGTAACTGTAAATAAGCTTGCATTATAATATAAATTAAACGAAATAACTTTTAAAAAATAGCTGAACATCTGTAATGTAACTGCAAACTTCAAAATTGCAATTTTCCCTCATGCTGCTTGATGCGCCTTCACCCCAACATGTTGTTATTTGTTATACTCTTAATAAAATAACAATCCCTCATCAGTCTTATGATAAAAAGTTCACATATTCAGAAATTAAGTACAAAATTATATATACGACAAAATAAAAATTGAATTTGTGGCCACTATGCTTGGTCAAAATTCTTGAAAAGCATTATCAAGAAAATAAAATCAAAACTGCTCTAGTGAAAACGTTCGTATATGTATGCGGGAAAAGCATATTAAAAAAAAGTACATAGTTTCTATTTCAAAAATTAAATTATTGACTAAATCTTGGCACTAATGTCGGGGTATCTCAATATTCAAGAACGTATTGATATACATGTAAATGGGAACATGTTGACGTGCCATTTAAAAAAAACCAACAAACACATTTACCTAGTGCAGCTTGGTCTCGGCAAATATACATCCCAGTTGCAAATGTATCGCTTGTTAAACTCATCTGTGCAATTGCAGTCCATGTTATCAAGTCATCTACGCTCTGAACAAATTCCATCTTGGCACGCTTGGCAAAGGTCACTGTTGTGAGGTGTACGGGGTTTTCCAGGACGACGACTTTTGGCATATGGTGCTTGATACAAGCCATAGAATGTTTGTCCGACACGGTTGTAAACATTCAGCATCACCTGTAAGTCAATTTAAAAAAAATCAATTTTATATACAGTATGCAACGCTTCTATTTGACTTAATGAAATCGAAGATATGGAAAACTTGTAATCAGAAACTTAGTTACTGAAACATTACTTTCGTTTATGTGGAAGTTTTTAGTTATGCATTCACGTGACATAATCAGTTCTATATTGACTTCCTTGCAATTTCTAATAGCAAATGTGGCACATTTCTCCGAAAGATAATCCTTCTGTTTACAGAGGACTAGGCACAAATTGGGCCACGATTAAGCTCGAGGTCACATCATAATGGTAGTCTATTAACACTACGAAGTGTTAGCGTAGCTCATTTTGTAATTACGAATGTGAATTTGTCAACTGGAATCTCAACATTCGAATTTCATTACATGACAGGTGTTTAATTGTACCAGTGTAATCATTCCCATTTATGCGTTTACTACTAGTTACGCACCAACGTAATAATTAAAAGATTTCGCAAAGAAGTCATTTTTTTTTAATTCTAGTAATATCCCTCATATAGTATGCTTTTTTATTATTTAAATTAGAAAAAGTATTCGAAATGTTTATTTATATTTATAAATGCAGAATTACCTTAGTTACTTCTTCCGGATACCACATCGCATTTTCATAATGTCCACTCTTGCAACGCTGGCATTTTTGACCATAAAGTTTAAATGAAATATGGCCATCGTTATTCATAGTGTTGAAATTAAACCAAAATGCAACTCGACCTTTCATAGAGGTCCATCCATGACCACAATCCTATAAATAACAAATATTACGTGAATGCTTTTATGGCGATATACTGTACCATCTCATAATTGAGCCTTATATGTTAGACGTAGCTTATTGAATGCAAAATAAGAAAAAACGGTTGAAGTAAGATGAATTCTAGCCTTGCGGCATGGTCATTCATTTGCTTAAAAGAAATTACCGTTAAACGCATTTTTCGGAATAATTCCCTCGGGGGATTTCTTTGGATGTGTATTAATTTAATTTCTGATATCCCTCACAATATCCCAAACTGACAAATCTCAAAACTAAGTTTTGTGAATAGCATTACGATATCGGATTCGCTGATTATTTCAAAACGTACAGTATATGTACATATATACTCCCGTCATTTGATAGCACCTGTAAGTTTATTAAAAAATAATAGCTACACAAGTAATTTGAAACTGAAATGGAGGAAATATACTACTTAAGAATAGGCATTAACAATTGCGTGTAATCCAAAATACATATATGATTATAGTTGGGGTCACTGCTACATGTTCATAACTTTCATTAATTTCCTTATTTAGTAATAATTCTGATGTTACACTGTGGAACATAATAGTGAGGAAAGGGACTTGATCTGTGCTGAAATTACATTATTCAAATAATATTACAAGTATTGGGAAAAAAAAGGCAACTTTTTTTTCTAGCTCTTGAGTTTTTGTTTTACGGATTTCCAGAGAAATTTCACTTCCTTTATCGAAATAGCGTCAAATTGGTAATCTTGATTTAATATTCCAAACGGATATTCGCAGAAAAAAATGGGGGGGGGGTGGGCAAAAGTGGTCAGTTGCAACGAAACGTTGGTATACTGCAACACACCACCATTGTCGATTGGAGAGGAAATGCATATATTGCAGCAATGTACTGTATAATGTGCATCTTACTACAAGCGTATTTCATTTTTTTTGCCTCTGTTGGACTTTGGACTATCCCGATAATCGCGTTTAAAATGCATCCACTTTGAATAATTTTAACCATTGTTTCTTAATCGGAGAAATTAATTCTCATCACTTACCTGGCAACAAAAACGCACTTTGGCCGAATCGAAAAATGCGACCCAACGGCCGTTGTTAGGGGGCGCAGCAATCGGGCTAAGGTACCAGATATGCGAATTGGTAACGAAAAATTGTGAAAATAAACTCTGGAATTCCGTGTGCCAAACTGCTTCCATGCCCCTAAAATTATAAGACGATTATAGCTTGAAAACGGTAGAAATATTAGGTTGTAAATATGATACATGTTGTTGATTCTCACGCGAATCCACGCGAGATTCTCGGATGTTGTCGTTATACAATGTACATGATACAGCTTACATGTACTAGTCGTGCATGTTTTTACTAATCTAATCAAACAACCATTAATTCATTATTATAATAAAAGGGTAATGAGTAAATAATACATGCTTATTGGCTGGTTGTTGTATACTTTTATAGCCAAATTTCATATTTATCTCAAGCTTAACTTAACAGTTAACAGTTTAATGCTAAATTGCAACAACCTGTTGGCATCAAAATTTGACTTTAACGTCCTCTTGTTTTTTGGTTACTGTACTCTAAATGTACAGTAAGTACTTATACATGTAGAATATAACTTGTGTAAAGCATTGCACAGTAGGAGCTTAATGTATATATACTGTACGTATGGTACGTAGACTTCCAATCATCTTATTTAGTTGAGAAACGAATCCCATGTGAATGCTGCGATTATCAATATACCAGATAGTCCGAAAAATGAAAAAAAACCTCGAAAATATGTCAAATATAATAAGTAAATATGTATATGGTTACGTGGTCTATTTATCGTCTGTTGGTACTCTGCTAAGTACATGTATTTGTAAAAATTATTAAAGGGCTCGCAACGTTTGTTATAATTTAATTTAGTTATGCTTACATTAATAACTACGTACACTATATATGAGGGATTTAAAAAATGACAGCCACTCTTTCCCATTTTTTATAATAGTTTTACGGAAAATCTCGCAAATAATCGGTGCAACGTGAGACGAAATGCGACGTTTTTACAAGGTATACTCAATCTTATTACAAAAGTTAATAAGATACGGTTGGTACTAAGATAACGTCTAATTTGATACTAAGATATGGTTGCTAAATACGTTTGAATCTCTTTTTAAACTGTAAGAAAAGATTTTCTTCTGTGGAGATGCCGTTTTGCAGCATCGATCCCCCTGTAGTGATTCGACGAAATCACGTTTCTGAACCAAACTTTTTATAAAGTGAATACGTGAAAATGTTAAAATCTTTTTTGAATTGCCCTATATAAAATAAGTACACGGAAAAATCGGCTTTCAATTGACTCTTTTGTGAACAGCAGTAACATGTTTAATTAAAACAGCTGATACAACCACCAGTAGGTTATGTTCACACAGTGGCACTCCCAGTCAGGGGTGGAAGAAAGACGGGAACACAGGCCACAAATGACAAAAACATGGAAAATATCAAAATTTTTCATTAAATATCTTAAGAAAATCTTGCATCAAAAATGTCATCCTCGCATATGAATTCGTTAAAACTGAAGTCCCTTTTTAAGGAAAATTCAGTAGAATATACCACTCGGGCCTCTTTTCTTCTCTCAAAAACTTGGCATCCTTCATTATTAACATTTCTAAAAAACTTAAGAGTGAGCTAAAATTTGCTATTTGCGGTCTAGGATTTCAAAATATTTTGACTTATACGACATTCTCATCATCATCATCAACTATGGGCACAATGCCCGTTATGTCATGGGCCGGAGCCAATGAGATTTCGGCAACAGATATACCAATCGTCTTGTCGGTTTTTGTAACAGGCAGCACATTGACACTCATCTCATCTACCCATAGAAATACATTTATTTGTAAAATTACTGCATACATTTTTTTAAAAAAACATGCCTACGACCTCACTTCAGATAAATCTGACAAATCACTGACAAATCAGATAAATCACTTTTAGATAAATTTAACAAGTCTCTAAAAGATTATTAAGTTGATTGTCAATAAATACAGCACCATTTTTTTTAATAAGGTACGAATTTTCAATCAACAGTTTACATACCCAAAAAGAGGATTGGGTGGTCCATAGGACACGGGCATGACGCTTCTGTGCGGTGCCCCATAGTTGGTTGTTCCTGTTACGTAAGGGGGCGCTGCCGCAGGGGCCAAGGGCGTTTCTTGTCGGGTAATGACGTAGATAGGAGGCCCTCCTAAATGAACCACTTCCGGTAACATGGATATAGTCGTTGGCATCATCGAGTAAAATCCCGTACGCGCTGAAAATTCCCAAATTTGCACTGACTTTTGTACCAAAAATTCTGAATTGTCCTAGGTCATCTCCTTTTGTATTTTCCAAAATATCCACTCATGCTGACTACACTGTCAAGCATGCTTTCCAAAGGGTCCACCGGGGAAAATCCCCTAAAAATGACGTAAATTGTGTTCGAATTTGGGCATTGGTTTTCTTCGGCGTTGTTCCCAAATGCGTGCAAGGAAGAGGACTAGAAGAAGTGCGAGCGCGTAGTCCCAACAACTTGTTAAACTCCCGAGATTAGTTAAGGTGTTAGTTTATGCGGGACGGTCCACCCTCCATTTGCAAAATTGCTGCCATCAGCAGAACTACACAATCGAGGAATCTTCTACCTGTAAATACCCTTAAGCTTCACGTAAGAGGAGCGAGGAAAGATCATAAAAGACAGGACATTTTGCGTTCGCTGCCTTCAACTTGACCAGAAACGAACCTCTTGGGGATTTAATTTTTTTATTATAGATAAGAAATTGCCCGTAGTTTTAAATGTACATATCCTAATTATAACCCTTTATATAAAAGTGATTCTTTTGATCATACGCGCCCTCGATTACTCTGATAGTGAATTGAAATAGTTGCAGAATTTGTTTGCTATGAAATATATTTTTTTGAAGTAAAGCGTCGAAGTATTCGTACTGTATATGCGATGAAAATACACAGCTAGCATTCCTAGAAATAGATTATTTAATGAAAAACAAGTGTTCGTGATGCTAAATGCACGATCTGAATATGATTTTTATATTTGTATAAAAGGATTTTCTATTTAATACATGTATTTTGTTATACATGTAGTTGAAAAGGCGGTTCCTCAAAAACGAGTAGTACTTTTATATTTTTAAAACATTTCTTGGGAAACAATAGAATAATCAGACAGCAGTAGTTTTGCGAATGGCACTTTTCGCAGTCGTGAAGTTACGAGTGCAAAATCGACACGTACACTAAGTTAATTTCAAAATTCACTCATGGTTATCGCTGTTTTAAACCCAATCAATAGCTAACTTGCAGGTGACGTCACGAAGCTCGTGGGCGTGGCTAATGTGGCTCGATTTACATTGCGGCCTGATTGTGGGCGTGTTGTGGGGTACATGAATCTGAGAATCGTGACTCTTTATCATCTAAATTATCCGAAAGTAAATAGTTTGATGCTGTTTCGCCGCTATATACAAATCCAAAATTGTATGAATTTTCTCATTTATTTCTAAGTAAATAATTATATAAAGGAATAATGCAAAATGATATATGAAACGAACGCGCCTGCACGTCTGCACGTGCAATTTATCTATAGCGAAGGCAATCATATTTTCGTCACAGTAAAATGATGAAGTACCCCAACATGTCTGATCTAGGCGGAGCCAGCACGCGTCG
>JAQGAO010005684.1:0-13264 GCA_034697705.1 Ommatoiulus sabulosus
GAATGGGGGGCGGTGAGTAAATTTTTTTTCGAAAAGGGGGCGGTAGGCCAAAAAAGTTTGGGAACCTCTGGTGTATAGTATACATTGCATACACTATATACATGTATTTTCGTTGCATTAAACACTAAAATGCACAGTATACATGCATGATGATGAGATGATGAGTAAGGAGAACTTTTGCCTAATATGCTATAAAACGATTCGAATCGTTTGAAGTATGATAGGATGGAGAATCTTCGTTTGAGGGTATCTTAATTCAAAATAAGAGGACTGCGTGCAAATGTGTTTATCACTATATATCTTTATACAATACTCGAAAAATTCCCACGCGATAATATTTCAACTCATTTTTCTTTCTTAATTTGTATACAAAGGAATACGCATTATTTTTGGTACTCAGTCATAATTTCCAGCTATACATTATGTATGCATGCTGGCCATTTTCGCAAATTGTATTTGCACAAATTGAAAAGGAAATGCATTTTAAATTGCATTTTCGATGAAAAGTTGCCTCAATCTAAGTGAATTTTCAAATGTAATTCGAGAATATGGGTAAATGCAACTTCTTATGTTGGCAAAATACTATACTAGTACATGTATACATTGTATGCTGTACATAAGCTTTTGAAATATCTCTGAAGAAACAGAAATTTAGTTCGTAATTAATTATCAATTAGATGCCAAGCTGTGATTAAGATAAATATTTTCATTAACTCTTCTTAGTGACAAAGCGAGTTTAAATCTGAAATTAAAAAGCATTTTGCAGAGTCCCCCTTTAATAATTAAACTTTTCAAAATTGTGTATAATGTTATATTCCTGAAAGGTAATCTGCAGATTCGTGAAAGATTATATTAATTTGCAAAAGTAGTTTTCCACGCATGTAGCCTGCATGTACACAGCAATGAATGATTTACTTCAAGAGTTATTGTGTGTCAGTATTTATACGGTTATGTATACAAACGTATTACTCTATATGAATAAGATATCAGCATTTGGAAGTAAATAATAAGATAATGCAGAAATGAAGATAAATAGGCATTACAAACCTCAAAACTATTTCTCATTTCTAATTAACATATATATTGCTTCATTAAATAATGCACGACCACCATCTTCATAACTTCTCAGATTTTCAAGACAAGTCTTACTCAACTTGTATTCAAATTTATCTCGGAAAATCTAATTTTTTAACATTGCGCAATTAATTATTCAGCATTGAATACTTTGTTTCGTGCACATACAAGAAAGATGTATTAAGTGTTGATCTGATTATATGGACAACTGGGGAATATAATGTTCGCTTCTTAAATGAATTCATGAAAGTTCACGAGATTATTTTACTATCTTGTAAAATTATTTGACAAACGTGATTGCTAAGTTATTTATTTATGGTTTACAATTACTTATTTTAGCCTTAACTCCGTTGTTTTGTTGAATATATGTATTTGGAATGTGTTGAAAACTGCTTTTTATTCAAAATGTTAAGGAAATTAATTATAATAAATATATCTAAATTTAAATGTTTCTATTAAAAATGCTTTACCTAATTACCGTAAGCTATAATAATACTATGCTCAAATGCAAATACCTTCATGTGAATTAAAAACTCGGGTGTTTCTTAATATCCAGACGCAAGAAAATCGGCTCAGGTTTTTTTTCTTTACATTTTCTAACACCAGACACGGATGAAAAAGTGTAAAGTCACGAAATCCAAATCAATTCCCCAATTCCCAAAAGTTATTAAAATACCTGATAGCACTGCAGCATGCATACCAAATAAATATTTCATACTTCGTAATATTGTAAAATATGTGATGGAGCTCTTTCAGTAACTAGGTGGCTACTTTTAAAGTAGAATATAAGAGAACCAGGGAAATGTAAAGTTTGCATGTGTCACAAAAGCCCAACCTGCCGAAGTTTGTTGCCTCGACAATGGGAAAAGTTCAAATTGAAAAAATTCAGAGCTAAAGATGCAGAAGCATAGGTGGATAATGGAGAATAAGAATTTAAAGGATGGTATTGCACTAATGCAATGGTATAGCTAGAATGTTTGGAAACACGAGGAAGTAGAAAACTATTTTATAAGTTGGAGGTAGTAAAACCTTTAATTAAACTTATTTAGAACAGTTTTGGTATCGAAATAATTGGCTCCTTCTGCCTTTCTACCACCTATATTTTACCCATTATGTGTACTAGTTATATTTATACGGTTATTTGATGCAATCGAACTCGCTAATGGACATATGGTTCAGAATGCCAGATTTATGTCAAATCATCTTACCTAAATTCTAAGTAATGAGAATTAAGTTATCCCAACCAAAACTTTTAAAAGAAAGATTTAAAGTTTTGGTTGCGGATAACTTAAGTCTCGCTACTTAGAATTTATGTAAATTGCCAACCACTTGAAGAAATGGAATGTCTTAAAATCATCTTACCATCATGCTGTTTACAGGAAATCTTAAAAACATATCCATTGACGATTTAGGAAATGCATTGGGAAGTTGTTAGCATAGAACGTAATATTAAACGGACGTACAACTTTATAAATGTTAGCTACGGTAAGTACAGTCTTTATAGAACCAACTATATGTATATCAATCCTTAACAAGCACGTACGATTTCGATCTGGTAATAAAACTGCAGTGGACTACAGGAATTGCGATGCTGCTGCTTGGATGAGCTTAATTAACATCCTAAAGGGATTTCTGGGAAACATTTCAGCATCAATTAACTGAGAAACCCAAAAAAGCAGATGCAAAATGTTAAAGTTACCCTTTTGCGCGGTCATAACTGCAATAGCTTAATTGGCTATAGGTTGGTTGGTTTGTGGATTTTTAACGTTGGCCTATAGAAATGAACTACTGTATATCCACATGAGACCATAAGAAGCATCATAAAACCATTTCCATAAATATTTGCTTCCCGTGGATCAATATACTTGCACATCCAATGCTCAGATATAAAATGCAAATATATTTACATGCAATCTGTGATTAAACCTTGTGAATTCAATCCTCGTCTAACTACATGCATATCTGCAAAAACTAGTGAGAAAATGTGGCATTAGATGCTACATTTTCTCAACATTGGTGGTTAAATTACTTTATCCATAACTGGTAGATAACGAATATTGCATATCCGGTTATGGCTCCAGAAATGTTATAACATTAAGTGGTAGATAAACAGCGACTATCATCATGGAAGAAACGCATTTTTTCTGCGTTATAAACACTTTCGGTTCTTTACAATTCAA
Source organism: Ommatoiulus sabulosus (assembly GCA_034697705.1). NCBI lineage: Eukaryota > Metazoa > Arthropoda > Diplopoda > Julida > Julidae > Ommatoiulus > Ommatoiulus sabulosus. The sequence continues at coordinate 3,255 of JAQGAO010005684.1, forward strand.
AACAGAGGTAGTATTGAAAAAAGAAAAATGATGTCCTCTGCAGTGCATGCATGACCAGAACGGACCTCTTTTAACTAAATGTCACGTCGGTTCAAGTTGCGTTTTCATCGTCCCTGGATTTTTTTGGTTATACAGATGCAACCAATAAACAATCTCGCAGCCCTTCGCCTGAAGTGAGCTTTGCAATTAATCTGCTCTAATAAAATATCTAGAGCTTACTTTCTAGCACATGGTTATGGCCTTGTGTAGTAGTTGTACATAAAAAGCAAGACTCCCTATTGGCTTAAGACTTCATCGAGTTGAACAGTCCATATTTCATATTTTTCTCTATACCCCGTTAGTAAATAATTAGTTCGGCTATGCTATTATGAAGTGAAAGCTTGAAATGTAAGTTTGTTTTATACAACGATGTTACATGTATTTTGCTAGCTGCATGATTATTGGCCATTGAAGTTTTCGTAATATCACTATTTTTGCTTTTATTCAAAAATAAAAAAGCACTATACTGCACATAGTGAAATCATGTCTATTTGGCATGATGTAAGCCATCAGCAGTTATACAAAAAAAAATTCTATAAATTCAAGTATACTAAAATTGCACGGTGCAACTACATGTACAGTACATGTAGTATACGCTAAAATGACGGAAATGGTCATGACTTCAGTATGACGTTGACGCTTTTAAACAATTCTCGTGATTAATTCGATGTTATTCAGCATTATTTTAAATGACTCTCGGTTAATAAATTGAATAAACTCACGTAAAAGAAAGAAAGAAAAAAAACCCCATGAAAACAGCAATACGTTTCTTGCGTGGATGACATTAATTAAGCATAAATTCAAATTTGTTTTCAAAAACCCGTCGTCCGATGCGTGCGTATACGACGAGGACTAAAAACTGATTTATTTTTTCCGGACGTACATGTAATGTAATAGAACTTTTACCCTTTTTTCTGTTGACTGCATGGCAGGGCATTTATGGTGAATGCGATTATGCATATTAGTCTTCTTTTTTATAAGACTGCCTCGAAATTTTATATCACTGGCCTTTGGGGGGCATTAAACTTGTTATTATCGTCATTGCTGGAGAAAAACATTTATCGGATAGTTCTTCGGTTGGCAATTTATATAAACGCGGCTCCCAAATCGTCATTTATTCTAGAAATTCTGACATGCTAAATATTTAAAGGCTGACTATTTCCACCAGCAGCCATTAAAGACAATTAACATAATTGTTCTATCATCTCGGCGGTTTTACGACTTCATAAACGATGTCGAGGCTTAAGCGATATATCTACTGCACGTTTCGAAGGAACCCAAACGTGGTTCGAAAATACAGTTAGCCCAGGGTTGGAACACAAATCATAGGGTTTGCACCAAATCCAAGAAAACCATAACCGCCCGCAAAGACTAAATAGTCAGCGCAGAAGTGATGGGCTCAGCATCTTCTTCTTGTAAAACATCTCGCCAGTCATTTGCCGTTCATGACTGTTATATTTTCATCCGTAATGGTTATAACCAACTGCCATCCCTTATTCCCGTTGTTCGTTCAAACGTCCCTGCTGAGCTTCAATTTCTCGAGCAAACTGTTTCAGGGTTCGCTTAGACACGCAGCATGACGTCATAAGCGCGAGGAAACGGTCTTTGAATATGGCAAATCTAAGTGCGTTTAACTCAAGATGAATACAAACAAGACCGTTCGAGAAGGCACTATACAGTAAGAGTGCGTTGTTCTTTGATTTCCTCAAGTTTTAGTTAGTTTGCGATGTAATTTAGCTCCAGGCAATGTTTGTTTTTTTCTTCTTTATTTTGGCACGCTAATGACACATATTAGTTAATGGAAAATCTTCAGACAAGTGCGAGACCCGTATAAAATATATGCCGGTAAACAAATGCGCTAGAGCTGCACCTCTAATACGTCAATTTTCTTAACTTAGTCCATTCCTTTTAATTTTGAAATTAATACAATTAAGCTTTATACGAGCCATCGAGCCGAAATGGTTTACAGCGTCAACTTCTATAGCTCAACGAAGTACCACTGGTTCTATTAAATTTGTCCAAAAAACGTGCGCTGAGTGTACACTGTCTACACCGTCGAAAGAGCCAGTGTAGTCAGTACATCCAACATGGCGGATTATGACGTCATGAGATTGCACTGAACAAAAAAAGTCAGGTGATCAAGTTGCACTGACAATTGAGACACTGCACTGCACTAGTGTGGACTAGTGGAATGCGCCATATAGCTTTGTAGAAACCTAAAGCCGCGGCGATGCACGCGTTGCATGCGGTATACCTGTCAGGTTTGCTCGCAAACATAACCTGTGCATGTATACAGTCTACAGGTCGAGCGAGTGTGCACACTTACACAACTAACTGCACAGGCAATCCAACTGTTCCGGCGTGTTCAGAGTGCAAACCGGAGCGTACTGTGTGCCGCTCGCCTGCACAGGTCTGTTTTCACGGGATTCTCCGGTGAGTAAAAACCTGCATCGCCAAATCGTCATCTTGTGTCGATGCCATTATCAACTGAAAACTTCTACGGTTTAATTACCATAGCGTTTATAGAATCAAAACTGCTCAGTTAAACTTGCGCAGTTTTCACTAGTCAAACCTGCCAGGTATACCGTAACGTGTATGGCCGGCTTTAGTGTCATCCATTGATTCAACGCCTGTACACTGTATAGGACTGGAATATCCTACGGTGCATGCCATAATGTTGCGTGAGCAGGTGCAATATGCGATTTTAATAGAGTACTGTAATGTGCATCTTAACGTATACTGTATATGTGAATCGCCTCGTTAATTTATACATATTATGCGCTAAGTGTACCGTTTCATTCCGCTTACATAAATACGTATTCGGGTCCATCGAGGCACCACTTTGCCTCGGAAGTATACAGTACATTGTACATGACTGGCTTCGCTAAATTTAGTACCCCAATTACTTTCTAATTTCCCGCAATTTGCACTAGCTCCTCGACGATCAGCTTTGGAGAAAATGCATTTTAATTTATTTGATGAATTTAATTCTCGCGCGCACTCCAGGTCATAAATTCTCGTCTACACCCGTCAACCCTTCTCGGAAAACTCTTCCAGCGCCGAATGGGTTTTCTTTTACGCCCCGATGCCACAACTGCGCGGCCATTTTTTGTTGTCGTTTCGGCGTAAACAATCGAGGAGTTTGTATATACTCGAATCGAATCGCTTATCAATATACTCTCTCTATAATTTCAAAAGATGGCTGGGATGAACGTAAAATCCCCATTCTCGGGGTTCGCACATGGCGTTGAATGGAGGAGCTCTAACGACGTGGAAACGCTGTTCTTCCACGTATTATTGCACGCGCTCTAAGCGGCGTAATAAAATTGTCATAAGCACATTTGTACGTGTTAAGGGGGGGAGGGCGATGGGTAATTTATGCGCGGAATTTACACGTTTCGCGGCCCGAAATTGAATCGGGAAATTGATTTTCATTCCCCGAAAAAATGAAGCTCGACGTTTGTTCCTATAAAAATAAATCACAATAAATAAAACCTTCGGTGGCGCGGCTTCTCGCCTAATGGAAATATGCACTCTTTTATATTAAGGGTAATATTCCTTCATCTTCCATTTCCCGAAAAAGGAGCGTTTTCCGACTAATATCGCGCCGTATTTCAGCCCGGCGAGGAAATAAAAAATCGGATCCAATAAGTGGAAAATATGTACATGTACCCTGAAAAACGCCGTTCGGTCCCTCCCTCCCGTCCATTAAAACGACAGCGCTATATAGCTGCGAATGAAATAGGCAACTTTTTTCCTCCATCTCTTTTGTTTTAAGCTGCAGCGCCGTAGCCTATAAGCTCCGGCGCTCACGTGCTCGCAGCGCATTCATCGCCAACCACCATAAAATCCAATACAATATGCTCGGAAGAAACGTGTGGTCGTAGCCTTTTCAGCGCGGAAAATGAAGTGGAGATGGCGCTGAAAAAATGGGGGGGAAAAAACATTTCGACGATCCTATTTTATACCAAACGCCCGCTTTTTGACATGAGAAAGGGTTCTCTTGTACCCGCTACCGATCCTATTTCCACAAACGTCGTAATCCGATTTGGCAAAAATGAAATTTTCATCTCTCGATCTATGGTGCGTGCGTCGCGAAAAGAAGACCATCCGAGATGGCCGCCGAGATGTTGTCAACTCCATTCCGAGAACTTGGAAGATGCTAAGGCGGCACCGCTTTTGTCATTTTCCCATTCCAGCTCCTCGATCGAGTTGAAAGCAATTTTCCAACTCAAAACGTTCGCTATTTGTCTCTGACAGATATGACCACCGAACACTCGACAACAACACCCCAACTTCGTACCGTTTGTCATCGACGACAACCCCCTCTGGGGCGAAAGCGTGACGACCAATTTGCCGGAGAAGAGCAGTCCCAAAAAATGGTACGACGAACCAATTAGTAGTTGCCATGAAAGTAAAAAAACAATACCGAGATCCCACGCTGCATAGCGAATTTCATCACGAGCGGCTGTTGGTAATTACATCCGAGACACGGGCTTATTATCATGTAAACATAGCTCGATAATTTAGCTATAAATTGAAGGTTACCGGTATAGGCGAGGACTGCTCGGTGTACAGATGTTACGCCGAGGACCTTCGGAGGACAAAGCTAGTATTCGATCCTCGTATCTTTCTTTGTTTCATCAGCAGGGGAAAAAAACGGTACAACGCATGATCTAATTGTGTCTGCTGCGACTGGTTCAATAACGAGAAAGTGATTGGGCTTCGATGGAAAATTGCCTAAAAGGTCGGCTCTGTTTGCAAACATTCACACGTGAGTCTCCCAGCGTGCAAAATCGCCTGAAAAAACCGGATAATTAAGAATGTTTCGGGAATCCCATTAGCCTGACTTGATACCGCGCGACAACGTGTTTAACGAATCGTTTGTGAAATTTCAGATACACGATTCAAGCTGCTGAAAATTAGTTCCGATCTTCAATTTTCAACAAGAACGCGCGCACTGATCTATAGGGTTTGCCGATGACATACAGTACAGTATACATGTACTTAGCAGCCTTGCGGATCGCACTTTAGCAGTATAGTGAAGTCACGTTTATAAAAACGACCGCTCATTGGTCTAAACAATTCACTCGAGGTATTGTGTTTTCTAAACCACGGAATGCATTCCTTTTGCATAGTCACTTCACGGCTGCCAAAGTGCGATTCGCGAAGTTTCTGTCTGAGTACCCCTATTGACAAGTTAGCCTATAGCGTTTCAAAACCAGGAAATGTTCTTGCAAGTGCAGTCGAAGCTTCGAATGGGTCGATGCGGTAATGATTATACAATGTAGCATTTACGACAATTTTCATCGTGAGAAATGTGCATTTGACGAGTACATTTTCCAATTAACTTCCTAGGTTTTTAATGGCGATGCAGAGGCCAATGTGCGCCAAGATATTTGGAAAATCAAACCACGCGAAGCAAAATACACGTAGTTAAGTTTGTTTTATGCATCCATTATCTACATATATAATGAACGTATAAATAATTTTCAATTTAACGAGCTACACAAACGGTTTATTATCTTGCCATATTTTATATTCACGTAGGATAGCACGGGTCAAAATTAAAATGTTACCGTTGGAAATTTATTTCGACTAGAGGGGAACCTCGTTAAGACTAACTCCAAGGGTCGTAAAATTTGTTCATTGAAACCATAGTTCGTATTATCAGAAGTCAGCCAAAACAGCCATGGCTTCAACAATAAGAACTGAATACACGAGATTATGCATCAAAAAACTCAAAATGTATACTGTTTATACTTTCACTATATACAGTGTATTGCACAATCTCTCGTTTACCACAAAAAAATCCGTTATCGAAGATTGATTATTGGAAATTGTTTTGTAAAACTTTCTCAAAAAATCTTGGATATCGTCTACTCTGTTCAAACAAAGGAATTTGCATATAGTTTAACAAAAACCGCGGCCGACAGATAATGTCAACAACCAGAAGCAGTAAATAGCAAGCAAGTTTAGATGAAATCCTACTTCACGGACTACATGTATGCAATGTATATGAATGGGAAAGTCCTGCAACTTTTATCGGGGAATTCCCCGTTATAACATAACTTATTTTCATCTTGTGTAAACGTACAGCGTGAATGCTCGGGAACTCGAATTAACCGAAAATATACGTAATATATCGGAGTTTTAAGGCAGAAATTAACATTATTCGATATATACGGTACATTATACACCCTAAGACAGAGGCTGGAAATTAGTTCGAACTTGTTGAAATTCGCATTATGCGAGTTCGGCGCACTGCATTATACCAAATGCCGGATTCGTAAAATCGCCGCACCTTCGACGAACGTCATTTCGGTTTTCTGAATCGAATTCGCACCTGAAAGCAGTAATTTCGGCAGCGAAACAATAAGCATGGAGAGTGGAGAGAATTAACGGACGCCCCCTCACTTATCGAAACCCCAAATCTCGAGTGGAAAAGAGGTGGTGGCTGGACGCGCCCGTGCATAAACTGCGTAATAATTGACTCTAAAGCATCCCCGTGCACTTTCAATTTAACCACCGGTATAATTGCACTCCTCTCCGCCGCCTTCCCCCCCCCCCTTACCTTCCACGACGCATTTATTACCTTCGACAAAATCTCTTTCATCTCTGGAACCTGGTATTATGCAAATGAGCCGTAGGCCACCTAGCTATAATGTTACGTGTCTGTTAGATGATTTAATGCCACCCGAGATATCCTTCAAAAGGTGGCACGAATGACGCGTACTTGCACATTTCTATCACTCTGATCAGGTACGCTTCGTCGCGTCAACATCGATATACATGTAGTATCGAATTATACAATTCAGTTGGGTAAGGGTGGGAGCACATTGAGACTTTTAAATTAAGAAATTTATTTACCGACCACTGGCGCCACCCAGCGGGCTAAGTAAATTAAGTAAAAGTCTCAATGTGCTCCCACCCTAACACGACTGATGACCACATCTTTGGAGGCAAGTTGCGGTGCATTTTTCAAAGTGCGCGACGCCACTTTTAATGAAATTAGCTACTCAGACGGAAGTTTTACGAATGGCACTTTTGGCAGTCGTGAAGTCAGACGTGCTAATGGAATGCATGCATTTGTTTGAAAACAACAAAAACTATGAGTGGATTGTTTTAACCAATGAGCGTCACGTGTCTATTTTGCATTCGTGTTTTACAGTTGCCAAAAGTGCTGTTGGTAAAGCTTCTGTCTGAATACTCCTATTATAGCCCGGTTGTAAAACACAGCCAAAAAACGCAACGTATTGTGTTATCGGTTAGTTGTGCATTAATGGTCAATCAGAAAAAGAGTGAGAGAGAGAGAGAGAGAGTTACCAAACGACGTCAGAGTGACGTTTTTGTAATATAATATGCAACCAAAAATGTGATGTCGATATAGTATTTATTCGTTTGCAACTGTGGACGTGATTGCTTCTTAACTCAACCAATGAACTCGTGAACATATATATGAGCTCGGGTTAATGTCTTTGGGTGAGAGCACGTTGGCATTTATTCATGTGATTTGTTTACTTATTTTGAACCAGTGTCGCGTAGTGGTATTGCAGACTCATACCACTAGGCGATACTGGTTTTTAAGTTAATGAAATAAGTGTCAGCGTGCTCTTACCCATATTGCAAAAGTCGAAAATTTGGCGTGCAACTTGAAACATTTCTCAAATAATAAAAATTTGCTGTCATGATTGTAGAAAACAATTTGAGACGGCCGGATTCTTTTTTCCTATCTCACAACAACTGACACATGACATACAGCACATCCCCCCCCCCCCCCCCCCGTCCCAATTTAACCAATAACAGTCCACCATGATACTGTACAAAATTATATGAAACGCAACTAAATGACGTCAGTGTGACTGTGGGCTGAACGTTTTTTACTCAAACAATGAACGTAATGCAACTTCTGGAAAATGTCACGTTGCTAAAAGTCGAAAATTCGGGCCCAGAGGTGTCTGGCCAATCAGCGCAACTTTGGACGAACTCAACTCGCTCCAGCAATTTATGGACGGCAAAGTTTTGGCGGAGGAAAAAAAAACATCACGTTCATTTGTACCCTTATGGGTCATGAAATCACATAATTTTTAAAGAAACATTGAATTATATCCGAACGTTAAGCCAAGTCCACGCGTTGTGTTTTCCTCGCAGAAGCGCACCAAATGTTACGTTCTTAATAATCAGTCTTATTCGTCCCCGATAAATTAACGTTGTGTAATTATACCGAAGACACGAGGCGCTGGGTGCGAAAAATGGCAATGCTAACACTTATCCTCCTTAAAGGACCTGTGAGCATCGTAACTCAACGCAACATTTATGCTCTTGACATAATCACAACCTCCGCGGATTTTCGTTACCGCAATAAATGGCTCCCAGGCATTTTTTTATTTCTTCCCTCAATAACAACTTCTGCAGCGCTGGATCTTAATTCCGAAAACCGGTGGCTGGCTTGGCCAACACGACGCGATATTGCCAGAAATCAACTCGATTCGTTCTTGTTATTTATTAATGCGGTACTAAAATGGGCCAATTTGACCGGGGTTCAAATTCGCTCCCTTAAGACATACACGTAGCGGACAGTAAACATTTATTACCGCACATTTCAAATATTCATAGTACATGTATATGACCTTTCGATGAACCGAATACTAGCTACTGTTTAAGTTTGCTATTAAATATATCGGGGCATCTCCATGGTTACTGATTTAAATTGGTGGTTTGCTTTTTTTCCGTAAAGGTAATTTAATAGAACTTCACCGAAGTATTTTTATTTCCGTAGTGCATTTACATTGTTGGGCGGACAATTATAGAGCAAGTTATAATTGCGTTAAATCACTCAATTACCATATTTGTGAGGAATTTATTTTAATTATTACGTAATGGGTTTTGCTGGCAATTCATTTAACTTATTGCTGGGATGGTTGGCAATGCTGAACCATATGTTGCAGTTCTAATAACTTATAGCCGAGCAGTTATGAGACCTACATGTACACCCAAACAATGCAACAAATATATACAGTATACCATATGCGCTACAGTATATATCTACATGTATAGTTATTCGTAAACCTGTGCTATAAACACAGTATGCAATGTCTCTTAGTAAACGTACTGAAAGGATCTTTAAATTCTTTCTTTTGTCTTTAAATCGTATTATATTAGTGTAGATTTCTCAGTGGACTGCAATACATTGTACTTACTGTATATCCAAAAACGTTGTTCAAAACGTGATAAAAATGGTGTATTGTAAGATTTTTAAAAGGTCCAAGCGCAAATTAAAGTACAAAATGACCTTACAACAACGTGATTTTACTTGGAAGCATTAAGGAGTCTAGCAACGTTGATTTAATATATTACTGATATCATATTTTAAAAAAAAATGTTGCCAGGAGGTGATTTGGGGTGGGGTATTACACATCTACGTTTAAAAGCTGAGGCAGACTTTCTTGAATCTCGGTCCTAACTGGATTTCTCTGAATTGTATAAACAATTCCCTTAAAAATGAAAAGACTTCTGAAATTATTAGAATCATTAAATTTCCATTCCACATACTGTATGTAAAAGTAAACCCTTGCTGCAAATAAATGTCTTGTTTGGAAAAAGTTCTGCAAATATAAATGTATATATATATATATATATATATTTCTTTTTTGTGGAAAGCTTTCAATACAAGATGGGGAACTTTTAACTTTTTCCGGAAATACTGGGCGCCCAATAACGACTCGATTGGTGTCTCAGTAGTTCAAAACCAGCATGCCATCCCTATACTCGGATCTATTTCCCAAATTCCCTTATTACCATAAATGGCTATAGGGTCAATAATACATGTACATTAAACGGGCAACAAAAACAGATCAGGGTTTCTTAGAAGTTTCCGTTATTTTAATATTTTACCATAAGGCCATTGGAAATTGATTCCTTGTTTAACGTCCTAAAAATAGCTCAGTAGTGGGGCGGACGGGACCTTTTTT